>CM055276.1:78771615-78792528 GCA_029237695.1 Conchocele bisecta
TTTGTAGAGCCTGTTTTTGTAAACCCCCGGTTTTTGTAAAGCCAGTTAACAAAAACCGGGGGTAACAAAAACAATTGACGTACGCGCCGGTTTTTGTAAACCCACGGTTTTTGTAACCACAACTATTAATATAGCGATACATGAAGTATGATTGCTTCAAACCTTAAATAAAGTACGTTTGTGCATGTCCCGACGTTCCGTGTTCGATACTGAAGCCGTTAGGCGGCGGCCGAGCGCAAATTCAACTCTCGTTTTTTCCAACCTTTTCTACACTATAGCCGAGAGACAGAAAATGTAATAGACTTTTCAAGGCATGGGGTTAACAAAAACCGGTGGGTTTACAAAAACCGCGCGTACGTGTCAACTACAGACGTTGTTTCTAATATAAATTGTACTAGAGATTCCCTTTTTTCAGTCACCTGTGGCATATGCACTTTCTTCATTATCAGCCTAAATAATAATAGAAGGCGTACTGCGTATTTGATGTTGATATTCCCGGCGGCGGATGAGGCGATATAGGAGGGACGGGACCCAGGGGAAATCGAATATCTCCGGAAAAACATCGGGAATGTCACAAACTATGCCATGCAGACAAAACTGTTCATGCAGATAGTGCATTGTTGCTACGGAGCCCAGCAGGAGATGGAGAAATCTTTTTTTCTTGTGAATTCGTTCCCAAGAAATAACAATTCGTTCCCTCAACTTAACAATTCGTTCCCACGAGTTAACAATTCGTTCCCTCAATTTAACAATTCATTCCCACGAAATAACAATTCGTTCCCACGGGTTATATCGTGGGAACGAATTTTAATTCGAGGGAACGAATTGTTAAATTGAGGGAACGAATTGTTATTTCGTGGGAACGAATTAATAAAATAAATCCATGTCCTCTGCGAGCAGAGATCTACGGAAGCATGGAGGGGATATGTGTGTTTTTTTATTTATCTCGTGGCCACGACTTATTATGTCGTGGCCACGAGATAAATAAAAAAAAACACACCTAAAGATCTCGTGGCCCACGACATAATTCAGGAGTGTTTTTTTTTATTTATCTCGTGGCCACGACTTATTATGTCGTGGCCACGAGATAAATAAAAAAAAAACACACCAAAAGATCTCGTGGCCACGACATAATTCAGGTGTGTGTGTTTTTTTATCTCGTGGCCACGACTTATTATGTCGTGGCCACGAGATAAAAAAAAACACACCCGAACTATGTCGTGGCCACGAGATCTTTAGGTGTGTTTTTTTTTTATTTATCTCGTGGCCACGACATAATAAGTTGTGGCCACGAGATAAAAAAAAACACACACCTGAATTATGTCGTGGCCACGAGATCTTTAGGTGTGTTTTTTTTTATTTATCTCGTGGCCACAAGATAAATAAAAAAAACACACATGTCCCCTCCATGCTTCTGTAGAGATCACACAAATATGTGATGAAGTATTTTTTACTATGCTGCTGTCTTGTGTCACAGTACACCACAAATGACAATTTGCGCATTCATAGATGTGTTTTATTCGCTGACGTATATGAAAATTAACCCTTAGACAGCTACTCACAACAATTGTCGTCTGCTGTTGCTTTTATATCTTGCCTTATTTCCATGAAAACACATCTTGGTATTTCATTAGAATTGTCTCCAAGGAGACAATTTTAATGAAATGCCAAGACATGTTTTCATTTCGAAGCAAACTATTCAACAATTGATGTCTGTTGATGTGTAAACAGTACTGTGATTTTATTTTACCCAATTAAATTTTTTAAATACCCAATAGCTTCAGAAATGATGGAGTGACAATACTCAATTACTAATTCCTTATCTGCAGCGTGATATTGTATATTAAAGCCTACTACATCACCACCACTCAGTAACAAAGTCGGAACATGAATATTGTCGTCTGCTATTTTTCAACATGCATTCCAGGGGCTGGTCCAGCATTTAGGGAACGGGGGCATTGTCCTATTGTCGAGCTCCGATGTCCGGAAATGCACTTTCCTGTGTTTTTTACGGCATTTAAATTCAGACTCCAACCAGTGGTAAACTGTGGCATTTTGTAAACTCCGTGGCTGAACGGACGGTTAAACTGTGGCATTTTGTAAACTCCGTGGCTGAACGGACGGTGGTGGGGGGGGGGGGGGGGCAACTCCGGACACCCCCCCTCCAGATCCGTCCCTGCATTTCTAAGTCATGGTTATACTCGTTATTGGTGTTAGATTGTAAGACATATAGTCCGCATACGATAACTTGCTACTTGTTTACAAACAAACCATAAACAAAACACAGAATAGGTGAGACAGGTAAATATCCCCGTGCCAGTATTCCTTTTCAATTAATGATTTTGATATTTGTCATCAAGTATTATGTAGTCGAGGGGTTAGAGTGTCGGATATCAATGCCATAGGTAGTGAGTTCGAATCTTAGTTTTTAATACACATATTATTTTGATTAGTTTATATTTTATTATATATTTCTTTTTTATGTGTGTTGCTCTTACAAATTACATTAACTAACCATGAGATAGATTACATGTAGAACGTTAGTCTCACTTTGAAGAAAACTAATAACTTTGCACATTTCATATGTTTCTACATGAAGAATCTGGGAGTAAGTAAGTAAGTAAGTAAGTAAGTAATTTGTTTATTATAGTGACATGTGTTAAACGAAACAGGGAATATGTACAATATAATATTGAGGAAAACACCCGGCCCTATGGACCTATATGTCACTTTCAAATTTTAAGTAGCAAATGTATGTGTAAATATACAATATAAACTGGTATGTTCTCGCCGATCATGTCACAATGAGGTCATACAGCAAGAGTGATAACCCTCGACGTTTCACTTATTCTTTCTCCAGCAAGCAGTCATAAAAAGAACAGAATTATATCGACAAAAATAATGCATTTTGTGAGGTTCGAACTCGCGACCAGATAAAATGAACAGAAGTTCTGCAAACGTATGGATATTCTCCCGCTTCGATACCACTGAGCCACACTATACATGTCTATTTTGCGCATCAAGATACACAATTATATTGACATGCATACACGTGCACTTTATAATGTAGTTTATAATGCACGAACACGAGGCTATGATATGATAATACACCTGATGTACCTATATTTGGACTCATCGATTGACCTCCAGCAACTTATTATCGTCAGTAATTTATACATGCTTCGAGTGTGCGAATGTATAAAAACCTGACACTAGCTAGATATTTAAATGTGTGTACCATGACCGGCGGTATGGTACGTGATCACGTGATCAATTCCACGAAACTCTAAACTGTCAGATTTAGCTCAGAAGGCTAAACAACTGTCAGCCTGATATTTGCACCCACATGGCACTCACTAATATATGGGCAAATATACTATACCGCCGTACATTATCTCTCTTTTTCTTTCGTCTTCAGAATATGTGAAACAAATTGTCATTAAATTAACCGCATCATTGCCGCCTTCATTTAATGCACATATTTAGACTGTATCGCAGATATTAGTAAAGTTGGAAACAAACGGGCCAACGGTCATTGGCCTGACACTTTTTGGGCTCGAATGCCCGGGTTTGGAAGGTCCTCGAGCCAATTCATACCCTTAAATATAAGATAAGAAACAATATATTTATTAGGTAACTAGATATGCATTGATCGAATACACGATACTTATTAGATAAAGTATTATCGTATGATGTATTGCCTAGATACGCACATCCGGGCCACAACTACATTTACCTGCATTGACAATCCATTGGTCCAATGGCGTCACATGGTTTTACCGAATGACGTCAGTGTAATGACGCAGAGTAAATATGAAAACCATGTTGTACTTGTCCTTCTTCTATCGTAAAATGTTACCTCATAAGTATACTACCATGCTAGTATATTTTGATATCAAGTTTATCGGCTAGGCTCGGAAACGGCTTGCCGAGGAATTCCTACGCGTTTCCTATGCTTGCCTGATAAACTTGATACCAAAAATACACTAACCGGGAATTATCGTTATATTTGTCAAGTACTCGTGTCGTGTTCACAGGTGGTAGAACAAATCACCTGATGACGTTTGTAGAGCCTGTTTTTGTAAACCCCCGGTTTTTGTAAAGCCAGTTAACAAAAACCGGGGGTAACAAAAACAATTGACGTACGCGCCGGTTTTTGTAAACCCACGGTTTTTGTAACCACAACTATTAATATAGCGATACATGAAGTATGATTGCTTCAAACCTTAAATAAAGTACGTTTGTGCATGTCCCGACGTTCCGTGTTCGATACTGAAGCCGTTAGGCGGCGGCCGAGCGCAAATTCAACTCTCGTTTTTTCCAACCTTTTCTACACTATAGCCGAGAGACAGAAAATGTAATAGACTTTTCAAGGCATGGGGTTAACAAAAACCGTGGGTTTACAAAAACCGGCGCGTATGTCAACTACAGACGTTGTTTCTAATATAAATTGTACTAGAGATTCCCTTTTTTTCAGTCACCTGTGGCATATGCACTTTCTTCATTATCAGCCTAAATAATAATAGAAGGCGTACTGCGTATTTGATGTTGATATTCCCGGCGGCGGATGAGGCGATATAGGAGGGACGGGACCCAGGGGAAATCGAATATCTCCGGAAAAACATCGGGAATGTCACAAACTATGCCATGCAGACAAAACTGTTCATGCAGATAGTGCATTGTTGCTACGGAGCCCAGCAGGATGTGGAGAAATCTTTTTTTCTTGTGAATTCGTTCCCAAGAAATAACAATTCGTTCCCTCAACTTAACAATTCGTTCCCACGAGTTAACAATTCGTTCCCTCAATTTAACAATTCATTCCCACGAAATAACAATTCGTTCCCACGGGTTATATCGTGGGAACGAATTTTAATTCGAGGGAACGAATTGTTAAATTGAGGGAACGAATTGTTATTTCGTGGGAACGAATTAATAAAATAAATCCATGTCCCCTGCGAGCAGAGATCACACAAATATGTGATGAAGTATTTTTTACTATGCTGCTGTCTTGTGTCACAGTACACCACAAATGATAATTTGCGCATTCATAGATGTGTTTTATTCGCTGACGTATATGAAAATTAACCCTTAGACAGCTACTCACAACAATTGTCGTCTGCTGTTGCTTTTATATCTTGCCTTATTTCTCAATAAAAACATGGTTTGACAGCACTTCAGAATCATTTCCAATGGAAATGATTCTGAAGTGCTGTCAAAGCATGTTGTAAATTATTTTAAATTGCGGTCAAAGTATGTTTTTGATGATAAAAATTAAAAATAGAAAATAAACATCAGACGACAAAAAAAAATAAGATAGCGGTCTAACGTTTAAATGCATTTATGGAACACATCGTCGTAGGCGTATGATCATTCACAGATGTATGAATGAGGGATCATAGCTAGTTATGTCTCTTTGCAAATCTATTTATAGATACCCGGTCCTATATATGCTGTAGTTCAGCGTTTATTTCTTACCGAAAAACACACATAATAGTTTTGCGAACAGAGTAGACCCAGATCAGACAGCACACGCAGTCTAATCTGAGTCTACACTGATTGCAATAACATTAATAAGGGTGAAACTAGTACTCTGCGAAATAATGCAGTCCTGTATCAGATTATGTAGATAGATGGGATTATCTCGATCACCACTCGTCAAAAACTCGCCCTAAATTATACAATTTGGGCCGGATTTCTGTAAATAATTTCAAAGGGAGATAACTAGCTACGTTCCCTCATTGATGCCTGTTGAGAACAGGTACCTTATGACATGTACAGCAAGTGTAAGTACTGGTTGGTACGGGAGTAAATTGCAAGAGCTACCGTTAGCAATTACAATGGTAATCAATCCTAATAGACCCACAGGCATTCGGCGTGTTTCGGCTTTCATACTCTATTTATATGAACACGGCTTCTAAGTTTGGTCGGACACAAAATAACATGTTTAAACTTGTACTTTTCTATGCATTCTATGTATTTCTTTAGGATAACGATAATTCTCAAATGATCATATGAACTTGCCATTACAATATTGACGTTAGAGCCTTAAACACATTATTTCATTTGTTATGATACGAGGTTGCGTCCGACGTAGGAAAAGCAGTTGTAATTCGATATTCTTTGCATAATTATGTTCTAACTATGCTATTTAGCAAGATAACACAACTATTCAAATGAACAAGTGCACTTTCCGCCAAAATATTCACTTTAGCGTTAATAAAATCGCGGAATGTGTTATGTTGTCGATTACCATCGTAGTTGCGAACGGTAACTTGCAATTTACTCCGTGGCTGCTCAGGCTGATATGGAGCTACGCTGGTCGCATGCGTCATAGTGTTCCTTTTATCAGCATACAGTGGGGTCAGCGTGTAAGTGCACACACGAACGAACACGACAGGTTGGTTCCAACCTGTCGTGTTCGTTCGCGTGTGCACTTACATGTACACGCTGACCCCACTGTATGACGCAAACATCATATCAACAATAGACATGTCATAAAACATGCGACACGCCCACTCAGTAGGAACAAAATGTTCTTTATACCAGAGACATCATCTGAGACATTTTCTGGCAAAATAAACATTCATTCATCATTTAACCCACGTATTGATTGGCATTATTATACATTTATATCAAACGTAAATTTGCACACTGATATCAGTGGCGATAACCGTGTTTCCTTAAAATGATAATGGACATTACTATTTAGTGTCTGTATTTATGTTTTGATGTGCAATGGTCATACTTTATAATCTGTCGAAAATATTATTTTTCAGGTGACGCATTAAATTAGTATAAATAATTAAAAAATATCATGCCTCATTTGCATTTGAAAATAGCCTGATACCACAGTGAGTCACTATAAGAAAATAAAGATCACTAAATGATTATATCTGTATAGCGGGCACTCGTATTTTTTAGAACTGTTGGAATAGTGACACACTTATACATTTATTTAATTCATATAAAGAATAGTTTGTGACTGAGTGGGCATGTACCTTTAACAGAAAAGATACGTTCAATGGTACATGGAACGGCTACAAGCCTTTGTAGAATGCGTGAACTAATTTGTAATTCACTCTTGATATACGATATGTGTCATTTGAACTTCAAATAACTATTGCGTTATATGTATTGTCGTGATGGAAACCGTTTGCGTGTTAAGCGTAATATGGGTTTATTATGCTTATACTGACGCCGACGTTTTTTTTGTAATATTTCAGTTTGATTTATATTTCTGTTTACAAATGATAACACTGATAAGTATTACGGTAGCTGTATTGCCTGTCAGGCCATAAACCCTTTACAAGTTACGTTTGGTTGTTTATGTGGGCGAACACGTGTGTGTTTTCTTTATGGTTGCAATATTGCCAGTTAGATTCATATTTCTGTTTCCTAGGAGACGATCATATGCACGGAATCATGTCAGCACGTAGGAAACTAGCACCGGTACTTAACTAAGGTGCATCATCACGTGGTTACAACAACAACAACACCAACGTCGCCCACTCCAAAGTAAGTATTATTTGATATTTTCCTTAATATGCAACATATTTTGATGAAATATGGCGCAGCAAACGCGTCTTCATCAGCTGCATTTGGTGGTCCATGGAGTTTGGCACAGACTTATGTCGTTTTTGCGAAGAATCAATTTCCGTGTCGGAGACACGGAAATCGATTCTTCGCAAAAACAAAAGAAGTATGGGCGAAAATACAGAGACCACCAAATGCAGCTTAACAAGACGCGTTTGATGCGCCATATTTCATCAAAATCCGTTACGTCATACGGACAATATAAAATAATACGTACTTTGAATCAGATGGATTCTGGAAGTTTCAGTACTTTTTGTTGTTGTTAGTACCACGTGATCATACACCTTGTTAACTAGATTTATAGGTAATTACATAACTTAGAAAAACAAGTTAATCGGTCCAAAAATAGTCGAATTATTCCATATGGTCATATAGATAAGTAGGTTTTTTCTGCAATGTAATCACTATTAGTACAGTAAATAGTATTGGTGAAAGCCATGCGGGCGGCGGGCGGCGGGCGGGCGGCGGCGTCCAAGTCCAAAGTTAAGTTCTCGTTTTTTTCCCATTTCTCTGTTACTGTACCACCTACAACCACCCATACTTGCACAACTTCATAACCAACGTGTGCCCACCACATACCACTATCCAACATTGCCTATGCATTTTAGAACAAAAAAGTACTTTAGACTTGATGATACATGTATTTAGATTTTGATTGCATTACGTAATCATACAACAATGTTAGACATTAGCAGCAAGTACACTATTAACCCGAATGTTCTGGCTGTCACGCAGTGTGACTTACTTTACAAGCCGCCTTGAGTGACAGCCGGAACATCCGGGTTAGTACACAATGTATGTGAATGTCCAAATTATTATTTCTATAACAGAGCACATGTTGTTAAACTGTATCTGTACCGACAGTACTTTATAATCAAAGTACTGAAATATGTTATATGATACATTTTCTCAATCTTCATCCGGCAGAGGCAAATGTACTATGATGGTGCAAACCCATTCCCATCTATACGTTTTCTCCCAGAAAAAAAATGTACGAAACTGGCGGCTAACTGGTCACTGCTACTTAACTGTGAGAACTAAAGATAATAGCTGCTGTATTCATAGGCACGAACTGTATTGATTCGTATTTTCCAGAATTTAACTGATAAACTGTGCCCAAAACTGTGAAATCTATAGAAAATAGACTATGCAAAGCTTTAGATACAAATCAAGACAGACCAAAACGCCATAGGATAAGTTGGCACCGGGCACTATTTTCTTGGTCGTACTCGCCATTTAGGCGTCGCACAACAATATGGCTGCCCCATAGAAATTTGCGTGACACAATATGCTATCTCAAGGGAGATAACATATAACAACTATTATCTCGTGGTGTATCATAGTCTGATGTAGGTGATGGCTTCAAGAGACAGAATGCACATGTTTTGACATCTGACAGGGATGTTTGTTTGTCTAATATGCGGCAATTGTGTATATATCGCCAAGTGTTTCTCAAGGGGCTCTTCTGAATGGAGTTACAATGATATCCATTGTTTACGAGAACTGTTACGGGATGTAATGCTCATCACACTGGCAGATTGATGTCTTATATTCCGCTCTTTTACTTGGGATTGCGAGATAGAATGTCTTGGTTTCAACTGCATAGTTACTACATGCCTATTAATCCTTTCAACCCTAAGGAACTGGAATGGACTGTGATATGCTAATGTTCCAACCAATCCAATGGTCACAAAATGATTTTCAGATTCGTCCATTTATGAAAAGGAGGTGTTTTTGTTCTAAGAAATATTAAAATTACTTTCAAAAAGTGCAGATCCTGATGTGACGGCTCGTTACGAGCCGGCTCATCTGGATCTGCACTTTTTGCATAAACCGCTATAGCGGGATTTCTGGTTCAAAGGGTTAACTGCAGCAGAACAAAGCAACTATATCTCAATTAATCGTCACAAGCACAGAGGAAAGACTCCGACCTGTGACATAAAATATGCCGATTGAAAACAAATCACATTATCCCACCCACCTGTTGTCGTACAGTACGTTACGTTAAAACCTAACATACTGTACGACAGCAGGTGGGTGGTGGAGGGCAATGTGATTTGTGTATGTCACTGGCCCGAGTTATTCACCTGTGCTCACAATACGATTATCATCACCCGATCTACGACATAGCTTTATTTCACTTACTACATGTATATACAATCTGTGGGCGATATACTGACACATCTGGGGCCCGTTTCACTAAACTTCGTACGACTAAAATGTTCTTAAGTGCAAAAGTATGATAATCTGTCGCATTAACACAGTGTTCTTGAAAACAATTATTTGACTTACATTTATTGAGCATAGGCTGCATATAGCCTATGCTCAATAAATGTAAATCCATCAATTGAAATTTCCAGAAGATCCTAAATTTTCACTTACGAACACTTTAGTCGTACGAAGTTTAGTGAGACGGGTCCCAGGCTAGTATGACTCATTAAATAATATATGGTAATGTTTATTCAGCAATATGTCTACTGGCCCTTCAGCATACAATATAATACAACAAAATATTTATCACAAGACGACAAACAGTGGTGAAGTATGTATTGATTCACTAGTAAATACATGCATATTCATCATGCGTGCCAAACTATAATGCATTTGCATTATGCTTTGGCCCACGATGTGAATACCATGTAGTTACCGTGATATCCAGCTCTCCGAGCACACGGTCCGTTCCCACGATCGACATCAGCAAGTTCGACCGTCCAAAGCTGAGCTATGCTCAGCTTCGTCCGCTCGAAATCGCCAACCCGAGCATGCACACGGAGCATGCACTCGGAAGGCTTTGTAGTACCATACTAAATAATTGCATGTAGTTCTTCTCCTTATCAGTTTGCCGTTTAGGACATACGCACTATCAATAAAATAAAAAGCATAACTAATAATAAAGCCTAGGTTTAAGTATACCATGTAGGAGAGTAGACACAAGGTTATTTCGAGAATATGGTTATGTGACCATACATGGTACGGTACATAAACGTATTCGCTTATAGCAATATGGCATTATAATGGGGTTATATGTCAATTTTGTAGCCACATACAGTATTATGAAGAACAAATATTACTCTATGCGCTTGTGGTTGCAGATGCAAAACCCTTGACATAGTGCAATAATTACATATACATGTATGAAGTAATTGTATTCTTTATCTTCATGTATTTCACAACTGCAACAAGAATTCAGACCGTTTTTCAAACGATTTCGTAATACATATTTCGAGATTTCTAATAATTCTCCTATTAGCAGATAAATACAACTCAACGACTTTATACATACTTGGTCTTCTTAGATAATAATTACGAATATATGTGCGACGTAACTCAGTATATAAAGGGCATTCAATAAGGAAGTGAAATTCGTCCTCTAAATCGTTACATATTGAACATGTTCTCCTATCAACTGGAGTCCTTACAGGTTTTTGCCATCTACCAGCCTCGATTTGTAACCTGTGTGAGGATACTCTCAACTGTGTAAGACCTACACGAAATTTCATAATAGTAATGCCATCCAGATAAGGTTGATAGTCAAATCTAGCAATACCTCTATAAAACACAGCTCGTGTAGACTCGTTTAATCTAGACATCCAGTTTTAGACAAAATTATCATGTAATCTCTGTTTGAAAATGTGCATAAAGTTGTTTATATTCCCTACCCCTTGTGCTATCCACACATTACCAAATCCTAACTGTGTAAGTATATTTCTGACTAGTGATGCCCAGTTACTTTTAGTTGGCCTATCAGTCATGTCATTTAACATCATCTTATATATACCTCTAACATATTTTCTTTCTGGCATGTTCATCATTCTCAGCCAATACTTAACTATATTAAATAACCTGAGTGTATGTAATGTTGTTCTTCCAAGTTCTTCATATATAAAATCATTTTGAGTTGATATTTTAACTCCAAGTAATATTTTACAGAATTGTAAATGGGTACGCTCGATCTGATTCGCTTGTGCAAATCCCCAAACCTCGCTCCATAATTTAAAATCGGTAATATAAGTTTATCGAATAGCTGTAGCACATGTTTTGGCGTCAATTCATTAAAACTGTGCCAGACATTTATTTAACTTAAATACAGCCTTCCGTGCTTGACCTGATGGTGTGCTCTCTTTTTGTGAAAAAAGAACCCCCAGATGAGAAAACTATTCCAAGGTATGAAAATTGTGAAATAATTTCAATTTCTTTGTTTTGATATGAAAAATGTAATTGTCTCGGCAACACCCACCCTTCCGGAAAACCATTATTTTTGTTTTCTCTGTATTTACTGTTAACTTCCATTGTTGACAGTACTCGGCCAATACATTTAAACCGTGCTGTAAGCCTTCAGCGGAATCTGCAAATATAATGATATCATCGGCATATAGGAGTAATAATAGTTTAATCATACCAGTATCAATACCTTCTACTCCCTTTAGGTAAAATTAATCCTCCAAGTCGTTTACATACATGGCAAATAAAAAGGGAGAGAGACATTCCCCTTGACGGACCCCCAATGCACACGTAAATTCTTCACTGAGACAATTATTGAACTTGACCCTTGATTTAATATTGGCGTACATCGATTTAATAACATTAAATATTTTCCCTCTTATTCCTATCTGTATCAGCTTATACCACAGATTTTCCCGTACTACATAATCAAAGGCTTTCGAAAAATCAACGAAAGCGCAAAATAGTTTTGATCCCTTGTTTACGACATGCGAAATTAAGCCATGTAGTACACATGTATGATCTATAGTGCTCATATTTCTTCTAAATCCTGCCTGGGATTCAACGTATACATAATATTTTTCTGCCCAATCTGTAAGTCTGTTATTTAATACTCTCGAAAACAATTTCCCTATTGTGCTTAGCAAAGTTATGCCGCGATAATTGTTTACCGTATTTATATCACCCTTTTTGTGTATTGGTACTATATGTCCTCCGCTCCAAGAATCAGGAAAATATCCAATATTTAGAGCAGCATTAAACAAGTAAGTGAAAAAAGGAGTCGGAATTGACCTTCCATGTATTAAACATTCATTTAATATCATATCTGGCCTGCCACTTTTAGAATTCTTTAATTGTAGTATTGACTTATCTATTTCATCATCTGATATTTCAACATTCAGTTCTTCAAACATAATTTGAGTTTCTGAATCTAAGTATCGTTCATTAAAGTGTAAAATATCCTCATCAGCTTGAACAAATGGATTATCTGGATTATTTATATACAGAGTGACGTTAAATATAGCGTTTTCAGTGTCCACAAGCAAGGTGCATGATCACATGGTTACAACAACAACCACAATTACTGAAACTTCCAGAAGCGCCTCCGATTAAAGGTACGTATTATGTTATATTGTCCTTATTATGTAACGTATTTTTATGAAATATGCCGCATCAAGCGCGAATTATTAAGCTGCATTTGGTGGTCTCTGTACTTTGGCCCAAACTTCTCTCGTTTTTGCGAAGGATTGATTTCCGTGTTTACCAAGTTTACTGACACGGAAATCGATTCTTCGCAAAAACGACATAACTATGTGCCGAAGTCCCGAAACCACCAAATGCAGCTCATCAAGACTCGTTTGCTGCGCCATAGTTCATCAAAAGCCGTTGCATATTAAGGAAACTATCAAATAATACTTACTTTGGAGTGGGCGCGCTTTCAACAGTTTCAGCCAATGTTGGTGCTGTTGTAACCACGTGATCATGCACCTTGACACGGCGATACACGGTGAAGCAACTGGGGGCCGTTTCACTAAACTTCTTACGACTAAAAAATGTTCGTAAGTGCAAATTTAGGATCGTCTGAAAATTTCAATTTATGGATTTACATTTATTGAGCAAGGCTGCATATGCAGCCTATGCTCAATAAATGTAAATCCAATAAATCTTTACAAGAAAACATTGTTAATGTGAAATTTACAGACTGTCATAAGTTTGCACTTACGAACATTTTAGTCGTACGAAGTTTAGTGAAACGGCCCCCTGATGTATATTTCTGCAGCGACTATTTCCATGTCGAAACTAGTAGACTGTAGTCTGTCAACGGCAGGTATGACTGCCTGGAATCACTGGCAAGTGGTGACTATCACATATGACATGCCTTGTGATTGTGTTCATTCGGACATCTGCGTAATTTCATTGAATATTTTGTCCACTTTTGACTTTATTGATGAAAAATATTGTAAATTTTGTAAACGTATTTAATGAAATTACACAGATGTCCGAATGAACACAATCACAAGGCGTGTACTCTGAAAATGTTGTCAACTTTTAACGCCACTTACGGAAAATATTGTAAATTTTGTAAACGTATTTCATGAAATTACGCAGATGTCCGAAGGTACAAAATCACATGGCATATGCATAGGTGCAAAACTTTCTGACTGTTCTGACTGTCCCTCTAACGTGTATGTAGCAAGGCGGGGCCTGTGGTTCTAAATATAACTGCTGAGTTATTGAACATTTAATGATTAATTTAATAGATATTGGCGAAAGTTTCGCAATATGCGATTAATTGAGACGAAATTAAAGTTACAGTGTGGGGCTCACGAACACTGTCTTGATTCACACCGAGTACCTGGGGCCCGTTTCACTAAACTTCGTAGGACTAAAATGTTCGTAAGTGCAAATTTAGGATCGGCTTGAAACTTCAATTGATGGATTTACATTTATTGAGCATAGGCTGCATATGCAGCATATGCTCAATAAATGTAAATCCAATAATTGTTTACAAGAAAACATTGTTAATGTGAAATTTACAGACTATCATAATTTTGCACTTATGAACATTCTAGTCGTACGAAGTTTAGTGAAACGGGCCCCTGATTACTTATTGAGGACAGACGAAATTGTTTTAGCTGAACACTACGAAATGGGTTTTTATCGCATTTGATACTGTCATTCGATACGTAGATAAACACACAGGCATTCGGCGTGTTTCGGCTTTCATCCGTATAACCACATACGAATAACAAGGCTTATAACTTTGGTCGGACACGGCTTCGTATCATAACAACATTACATGTTTAAAATTGTAATTGCCTATGCATTTCTGCAGGATAACGATAATTCTCAAATGAACATGATCAACTTTCCACTACAATAATGACATTATTAGAGCCCTAAACACATTATTTCATTTGGTATGATACGAGGTCGTGTCCGACATAGGATAACCAATTCGATATTCTTTGATTAATTATGTTCCAACTATGTTACATCAGCAAGATAACAATAATTCTCAAGTGAACATGTGCACTTTCCGTCAAAACATTTTTAATAAAATCGCGGAATGTGTTATGATACGAGGTCGTGTCCGACCAAAGGAATAAGCCTTGTTATTCATATGTGGTTATACCGATGAAAGCTGAAGCACGCCAAATGCCTGCGGATAAACCTGTTCATCTGTATAGGCTGACCAACACTCTTAGTTGCAAATAATCTGAGATACATAGGGGATCCTATATGAGTGATGATTTAATATGTTGTTTATTACACGAGTTTACTTACTTACTATTTATTATATACCTACCCATGAAATACATAGTTATTGTCGCGTGACACGTGCATTCTTGTATATTCCGGATTTCCGTATAATTGTATATTTGTGATGTGTGGTACTGTTTTGTATTGTTGTGCGTATTATTGATTTCACATACCTGTGATTCCACATACCTGTGATTTCACACACCTGTGATTTTTACATACCTGTGATTTAGCATGTACATTTCCCATGTACAATGTGCGTGTAATAACGGGGCTTATGTTGTATTGGTGGAAACACGTTTATGCGTGTCCCTTTTGCGGATTTAAATACACGTCTATTTTATGAGCAATGTTTTACTGATGTCACGCCATATTTGCCACATACTATGCATGTGTGTGGTAGAGAACTCTTTGACTGCGTGTGCTGGTTTCGCTAGGGAAAAGACCCCTTTTAGTATTACGGATGTCCACTATCCGAGCCAGCCGAGTTTGTCCGCGTGTCAGTTGTTCACCATATAAGGGACCTTATGTAGGTGAAGCCAGTATATAGCGCAGACCATACCATGGTCTACCCTGTTATGTATGCTACGGGTTAGTGTTTCAGCATAGCCTGGTACTGGCCAACACGGATATATCAGATCCCATACTGGTGATGCTTTGTGTCGTGATATTTCCGTAAATGACCACGATATTTGAGTTTAGTATGTGCTACACTCTCATTTGAGTGTACAGCCCATAGGACCGATATGGAGGGGTTTGGCGGGGCCAAAAAGCGACCTTCGCATTGTCGAGACCAGTCGAGTAGATTTCGGATTATCAGATCTGGGTCTATAGTGTGCAGATTTATGGTAGTGTGGGATATACCATGTTGGATGGTATTTATTCTACGAGGGCTGTACACTAGTTTGGTTGAATTTATGGCGTGGGAACATATATTTATGCCAAATATAACCCACGGGTGAAATGGCAAAAGCCATGGTTTTGTATACTCAACAAAACTAGAAACGTCCCTGTTTTATAGCCGGTGTAGCTCTGTCTATGTATGTACCACATGTTCAAAGTACATGTATTTTAAACCGTGGCGATGTTCAGAATACGATCGTGTAGAGTTTAGCCGATACACACGGTTTACATAGCGGCCAGTGACCGGAACGTTGATTTCCACTTTTTGCACGTGCACGCTATACTTGTCATCGATAAGGTGATTCAGTTCATGTCGTACCATTCATGCGATAGGGGCTATTCGGAAAATTAAAAACCTTTTTTAATTTTTCACTGTTTTCGATATGCCACGGCTTTCCGAAAACGAGCGAAATCAGGCAATTGGGATGCTTGCGGGTGGGATGGCCGCCAGGGCGGTCGCGCCTCGGTTTGGTTGCTGTCGGAAGACCATTGATCGTCTTGCAGCCCGGTACCAGCAGACTGGGGCTGTTCACGACCGGCAGCGACCTGGTAGCCTCGTGTAACGACGGCTAGAGCCGATCGTTACATTACGTTGACGCACTTACGTCAACGTCGATTGGCAGCCACAGTCACTGCTAGGCGATACGGTGGTCTCAGGGCAGACCATTCGCAAACCGGTTACGTCGTAACGCCCAACCAATCCGGGCACGCCGCCCGTACACTGGTCAGATAATGACCCAACGTCACCGTGCTGCCAGACTGTTATGGGCGCGACGTCATCTGAACTGGAGAAGGGCTGACTGGAACCGAGTTTTGTTCACCGATGAATCTCGGTTCACAGTTAGTCATGCTGACGGAATATTACGGGTATACAGGCGTAAAAATGAAAGATTCGCCGATTGTTGCATTGTTGAGAAGAACAGGTTTGGGCGAGGGAGCGTAATGGTCTGTGTTGGGATCATGGGAAACCGGAAGACAGATTTGGTTGTTGTACAGGGCAACATCAATGCACAACGTTATGTTGCAGATGTGCTAAATGCACATGCCTTACCATTTATCCGTCAGCATGGTCCTGGTGTGACATTGATGCACGACAATGCCCGCCCTCACGTAGCCAGGGTCACCACTCAATACTTACAGCAAAACAACGTCGACGTCATGCCATGGCCCGCGGTCTCCCCGGATCTCAATCCCATTGAGCACATATGGGATGAGCTGGGCCGCAAAGCACGAGCTAACCATCAGATTGACAATGTTCGCGATCTTACACGGGCGTTACAACGGGAATGGAGGAATTTGCCCAACGCACTGGTATTGCGTTACGTCACGTCGATGCGGCGTATGATCATTGCATGCATTCATGCAAATGGTGGCCACACTCGGTACTAACGAGATTTACTGAATTTGCCACATTACTTATTGAAATTCCATCTCTAAACATTAAGTAACACATTTCTGAGTTTTTGTGATTTTTGATTTTGACCCCTACCGCCCTTGGCCGGTTATCTCTCGAATATTTAACAAGATATCCAAATGCAATTTATTGGCTTTGATACAGAAATGAATGAACTTGTTTTTCCATTTTGATTTTTAAAAGTAACCCTTTTGGTTTTTGATGAATCTTTCCTTAAACATGGAGGGACGTTTCTAGTTTTGCTCAGTATAGTATTTATGTGAGATGTCGAACGAGGGGTAGGCATATTCATTATTCCGTGCATGGTTTCACTGGTGCATATATACGCGATGTCTCGCTATGTGTTGGGGGGACACATATTTTCTGGTAGCAGAAAGATAGTACTGTATTCACCAGTGACACGGAGGATTTTGCCTCTTGAGATCGCTCCAGCGGGCAACATTGGACGTTTTGGTCCACTCGTTGAGGGCAGACCCCACTCAGTGCAGAGTGTCAGGTCGTCCGAGTGTCCGTACGTCTGTCTGGCGCAGTGTGTGTAGCAGCTCCGGGTACAGGCCTGTATAGAGCAGTGTGTGATAGCTACATCGCGTTCAGCAGACAGTCACAGCCATAGTTTAGTGAAGTGAAACGCCATACACACATATCATATCATTATACTACCACCGAGTTGAATAGCACCTAAGTGAAACTTTTCCCGGCGTCTTAGCCATCGTGATAATCGCCATTTGTTGTATTATATCGGAACTTTACATCCGGTCTACCACTTCCGGTATTACAACCCATTGATTCACCATGGATACTTTACATCGGGTCTACCACATCCGGGTTGCTACAGTCGAGTGATACCATAGGAACTTTACATCTGGTCCACCATTTCCGGAAATAATACTACCTGTGGAACTTTACTTCCGGTACCAGCTTCCGGAACATTATCGTTATTGACTATCATGTGATGTAACCACATCCGGCTTTGACTTTGACATTCATACTTTGGAAATATATTGCATAGGCAATACACATGTATACTTTGATAGTGTATGGTAATACTCCTATCATGGCATATCATGGCTAAAGGATTGTAGTAAAACTACATCTATTGTTTATGGATTAATCCACTTGAAGTTGGATGATAGCCATATTGTTGACTAGACCTCATACTGCGGGTGAGATAGACCTTGGGACCTTGATACTCAGAGGTTACCACTATCTATTGAGATACGCCAGCACTGGGGTAGCTCAGATGATTGTCATTTGTCCTCCAATGTTCGTTCTGCCATGTTATACTTGTATGTTATTTCACTTTGATTAGCGATCATCAAAGTACTTGTGCATTCATACTATTGTCCACTACGGGACCATTGAGATACCACATACTGAGTTTATTCGTCTATAGCTTTTAAGATGCGTTAAGTATAACAGTCGATTGGCTTACAACCTTGTAGTAATTGAATAGTATATAGCTATATTGGCCATAACGTCATAACAATTGAAGGATACTTGGTTCATATGATAATAGGGGAGACAATTTGTCTCGATCATTCCTGACCTTGGTAATGACCTTGACAATGGTGTCAGAAGTGGGATTTTGTTTCCTCTTTTATAATCAGTTTCTTCAAAGCAGTTGAAGTAAGGAAGCTAGAATAGGTGTACCCCTAGAGTCGTCAACATTCAATCTTGTATTTGTTTGCCTTGGGAGTTAATGTAAGATGCCCTCCAACACTTAGGCACTAATACATCACCACATACAGGATTTGAATACCTAGGTGCAGGAGTGTAGAGTTGAGACGATTGTGTGAGATAGTTGATGTAAGGGTCATTGTAATTTTTTATTTGTCGAACAGTACCTCCCTGTGATGATGGCACAGCGGGTGTTCTAGGTTATCACAGGACACGTCTACATCTGAGGCGAGATTACTATGACTATTATATTGTGTATGAACAATACTATATCCTGCCATGTGTCTATAATCAGTCCCCAATATTTGTGTCCAGTACCATAGAGGGGGAATTGTAAATATACCATTACATTAGACTATACATATACCAGATTGACTTACCCGATTGAGAAACTTATACCGTCGTTAGGAGTAGAGAACGGAATGATTTACCTTAACCTTATAGACGTGAAGCAAGAGACTCGCACAAATCACCAAGTGATTTGAGTGCTAGAGACCTTGTGTACCGTCGGGTGGGTAAAGCGTGAAATCGATACTCCGGAGTGAGTTGAGAGTGGAGAAGTAGTCGTCCATTAAGGAGCTAATGGGGGAGATAGGCAAAAGCTTGGGGCTAGCAGATTCAGAGTTAAGGGCCTTTGTAAAAGAAGAGCAGGAGAGAGAAAGACAGGAAAGACTAGAGGCTAGGCAGGCTGTGAAAGATAGGTTAGATGCTGAGCGGTTGGCTAAAGAGGCTGAGCGGTTGGCTAAAGAGGTTGAGCGACAGATGGAGAAAGATAGGTTAGATGCTGAGCGGTTGGCTAAAGAGGCTGAGCGGTTGGCTAAATAAAAGGTTGACGACAGATGGAGGGAAAGATAGGTTAGATTGCTGAGCAGTTGGCTAAAGAGGTTGAGCGACAGATGGAGAAAGATAGATTAGATGCTGCGCGGTTAGATAAGGAATCACATCGTTTAGCCAATGAAGCACAGTTAGCTCTATAATTCAAATTGCGAGAACTAGAAACTAAGCATCAGGTAGAAATGGCAAAAGTAGAAAAGGGAGAAGTAGTAGATGAAGAGAGACATGATAGGGACTATGGCAGAGCATTCGGTCCGAAGCTGCCACATTTGATCAGAATAATGACAACATGGATAGCTACTTAGCTAGATTTGAGTTGTACGCAGCAATTCAAAGGTGGGGGAGAGATAAGTGGTCACTACACTTGAGTGCTTTATTGAAGGGCAATGCATTAGATGTATATTCTAGACTACCTATTGATGATGCTCTTGACTATGATAAGTTGAAATCCGCATTGTTGAAATGTTTTGATCTAACGGAAGATGGGTTCAGACGCATGTTCACTACCAAACCTGATCACAGTGAATCATTTGTGCAATATGTCAGTCGGTCAAAAAACTATTTAGATAGATGGTTTGAGTTAGGTAAGGTGAATAGAACATATGATGGAGTACTAGACTACATGATCAGAGATCAGATGTTAATTATATGCAGTCGTGAGCTCTACTTATTTCTCAAAGAGAAAACATTTGAATCGATAGATCAGATGGCGGTTCAGGCAGATTACTTTGCAGAAGCTAGAGGAGGTAGCAAGTATGTAGTTCAGAGGAACAGTACCAGCAACAGAAAATGAGTACAAGGTCAGTATACCAGAGGCGCAAGGTAAGTAGTGCAGATAATCGATCCAGAGATAGGAGTCGATATAGGGACAGATATCGAAATAGAGACCAAAATAGAAGCCCAAGTAGGGGTAGTTATGATCGAAGCCCGAGTAGAGGCAGTTATGACAGAAGTACCAGCAGGAACGGCTAGATAGGCATCACGGGACATGTTACCATTGTGGCAAA
>CM055276.1:78793028-79074054 GCA_029237695.1 Conchocele bisecta
TTTGTAGAGCCTGTTTTTGTAAACCCCCGGTTTTTTGTAAACCCAGTTAACAAAAAACCGGGGGTAACAAAAACAGTTGACGTACGCGCCGGTTTTTGTAAACCCACGGTTTTTGTAACCCCAACTATTAATATAGCGATACATGAAGTATGATTTTAGTTTAAACATAGTTTATTGCATATAAATACAATAGGCTCTGGCTACAAGTTCTCTCAACATTAGTTACAGCCCTCACCTAAGTGTTACAAAGTACAATAATTCAACAGCAATGGCGATACATGAATACATATATACAGGCATATAAACACTGATACAAACCAATAATCAAGCGATAAATATATGTTTACATAATGTATGGAAAGAAAACGGACAAAAAAGTAGAGAAGAGGTGGATAGTGAGATATGAGATTTGGAGAAAGAATAAAAGTTGTTTTTGTCGCCAAGTACATATACTACATGAGCAAATCCATCAATGTATTAGTGCTAGTTTCAATAATTTCAGTGATCATCAATAACCGGTGTTGTTGGATGATGCTGGCAAATCTAATGGAATACATCGGATATGGATTACGTTACATACATCTATCAACGAAGTTACTCAAATCGTTTTGTAGTTTTAATATAATTTTGTACAGAATTGAAGATAATAATATTGTTTTATTCATTGTTTTGTTCAGGATATGCGTTCAAAAGCATGTGCGCGTTCAGGTTATGAAATCGTTGCAGTGACTGGCGTAGAATGAGACGCTGTGCATGATATTTGTTGCATTCAAAGAAGTAAATGTTCAGCGTCTTCTACAATTTCGCTACACTCGCAGTAGGGAGTTTCTCTGATATGGTTATTGCAAAGATCGGAATTGAGACTGCTACATTTATTACGAAGTCTTGCATGCATAACTGACGAAAACCTGTCTCCCACTAAGTAATATGGTGATATTTCATATTGAGTGTATTGTTTGGCGCATGCTGTTTTAAAGTGTCTAAGACTATCTACATTTCTCATTGAAGGATCAGTTTCATTCCAAAGTTGTATCACATATGGTATAAATGATTGTTTGTATACTTCCAGTCGAGTAGTCGGGACATTTATATCAAATTGGTTTCTAAGGTTGTAACGAGATACGTTATTAACAGTGGGAGGAATCAGGTTGGAGATATAACTAGGTACTTGATTGTTGGTTGCTTTGTACATGATCGAAAGCTTTTGAATACTACGTCGAACAGATAAAAGTTGCCATCCAACTTCTTTCCTTAAATTATCAAGTGACACTGACCGTGTTAAACCGGTTACTATTCTCGCAGCTTCATTCTGAATTTTTTCCAATGAATCTTTTTCATATTGTGTACATCCATCCCAGACCGGCGAAGCATATTCGAGTATAGGTCTCATATAAGATATATATATTTGGTTTAAAGACTGTCTGATTATCTTAAATTTTAGGTTTGGTTTCGCATTATTCCCAACACTATCGCAGTCGAATTAATTATATTTTGTATATGTGTATGCCATTTCCCGTTATTGCTCAGCGTTAAACCGAGATGTTTATGGTCGTCGACAAAGGTTATAGGCGTGTTTTGAAAGATTAGGTTTACAGGTCGATCGAGTAGTCTTAGGGTTAAAAGCATCGCTTCAGTCTTGTTAGGATTGAAACTGACCAACCATTGTTTAGCCCAGTCAGCAATAGTTAGCAGGTCATAATTTATTATGCCTTCTAGGTCATCAGTATTTGTTGTGGAAAATGATAGAGAACTGTCGTCAGCAAATAATCGAACAATACTTAGTAGATGGTCAGTTATATCGTTGACATATATTAGAAATAGTAAAGGACCGAGCACCGAGCCTTGCGGTACGCCAGCAGTTATTAACTTGGTATCTGAGGTTGTGGACGTATTGATACAGACTGTTTCCTATCCGACAAGTAGTTTTCGATCCAGTGTAAGATACAACTATTTAATCCATTTTGCAGTAACTTAAATAGTAATCCCCTATGCCATACTCTATCGAAAGCCTTAGAAATATCACAAAATACTATACATGTAGATTGCCTTTCATCAAATGCCTGACATATTTGATGGTGAATGTCTATAAGTTGGTATACCGTAGTAATTATATATATGTTTAAACATTATTCTCTCCATTACCTTACCTAGACAGCTTAATAACGATATAGGTCGATAATTTGAAGGTGGCGTCTGCGGACACCCTTTTTTAAATAAAAGGAATTACATTTGCCAATTTCCACGCCATCGAAAACTGACATTCATTGACAGATCTATTGAAGAGGATCGCTAGAGGTTTTGAGACAGATGTAATAGTTCCTTTTAGCATTCTATGACTAACTAAATCGTGTCCACAAGCTTTATTAGTTTGTAAAATCTTTATAGTATCTCTGACCTCAGATTCGTTTATATTAATCATATCAAGAACTTGGTTAGTTTTTAATTCAAGCGGCGGTAAAGTAGAGTTGCTATCGTCAACCGTTGATATTGAAACAAGAAGAAGTTGTTTAGACAATTAGCTTTTTCAACATCAGAAAAACAGACAATTTCACTATTACCGTCAGTCGTTTTTAATGGTGGAATAGTTCCACTTGATTTGCTATCTTTCACAAAATGTCGAACTAGCTTCCAGAAGTATCTTTTGTTATTTGAAAATGATTCTGTTAAATTAAACTCTATGTCATTGTAAAATGCTTCTCTTGCATGTTTTTTCATATTATTAACTTTGTTCCTAGTTGTTTTGTATTTATTCCAGTCGTCCACCCTTCCAAATTGTATTGCTTTTTTCGTAATTTGTCTCTTAATTTGCTTATTTTGCGAATATCGGAATCATACCATGGTTTATCGTTAGGCCGTACTGTGACTTGACTGCATGAAATGAATTGCTTAGCTAGCTCAATGAATTTAGATGTAAATATATTAGATGCATCATCTACACTGCCATTATTTAAAATTGTCCAATCAGTGTTAAGCATGAGTTCGTTAAGTTTAGCAAAGTCTGCTCTTTTATAGTTCCATACAGTTCGTTTGTATGAAGTATTGTGTGAACTATCAGCAGGTATAATGACACATGTAGCCTTATGATCGCTTATGTCTGGCAAAACAGCCAATACATCGCTTTTGAGAATGTTCTGTTCTTGGTTAACAATAATTGGATCTAACATCTAAGTTGAAGTAGTAGCTGTTTCACGCGTTGCGGAAGTAATTATGTTTTTCAATGAATTCATAATCATAACATCTTTTAATTTGTGGTTATGTACATTTAATTGATCTTCATTTAGATCGCCAACAATAATAATATTATTTGTTATATCACATACCAATTCTATATTGCGATTGAACAGTTCCCAAAATTCTATATTGGATGACGGGGGGCGGTAAATCGTGCCAATCAAAAATGTATTGCGGCTTGTTTTAACCTGAATCCAGACAGTTTCATCCCAAAATATTTCTAAATTCTGCATTCTATTTGCTAACAAATGGTCTGCAACATATCTAATATTCCCCCAGAATGTGGCGACTTGTCCTTTCGGAATGGTAGGCTATACCCATTAAATTGTAAACTGCTGGTTTCTATAGCGCCCGTTAAGTGAGTTTCTGTAAAACATAGAATATCAAAATCTGTGAAAGTGTCCTCGATATAACTCACCTTATTACGGATACTTCTTATATTTTAAATGTAAAATTGAAAAACATCCAGTCTCATGTTCAGGCCCTGGGTTTCTTTCTACATCACCAGATATCAGTAGCAAAATAAAAGATACTATTGTTAGACACATATTTAGATTGAGTAATAATCTGGGGCCTCTACAATTAGCTAGTTTAGTCAAACAATTACCTATATCCGTTAAAACATTCAATAATATATTGAAAATATTTAAATATATTATAGACGCAATGCATATCGGACGATTCCTACAATTAAAATTACCTATGGCAGCCCGCCAGGAAGTTATATCATTACCCATTCGGCTTTTTAATTGCATCAGCTAGGTGAAGGGCCGCCATAGGTGTCCACATTGACAACCTCATCCAACCGCACCGGATAATATGTATATTCTCAAGTCCCCCCAATATAGTGCATGCACATATAATAGTGACATTCAGACGACAAAGAAGTTTGACTGAAGTATGATTGCTTCAAACCTTAAATAAAGTACGTTTGTGCATGTCCCGACGTTCCGTGTTCGATACTCAAGCCGTTGGGCGGCGGCCGAGCGCAAATTTAACTCTCGTTTTTTCCAACCTTTTCTACACTATAGCCGAGAGACAGAAGATTAATAGACTTTTCAAGGCATGGGGTTAACAAAAACCGTGGGTTTACAAA
Source organism: Conchocele bisecta (assembly GCA_029237695.1). Taxonomy (NCBI): domain Eukaryota; kingdom Metazoa; phylum Mollusca; class Bivalvia; order Lucinida; family Thyasiridae; genus Conchocele; species Conchocele bisecta. The sequence continues at coordinate 78,797,356 of CM055276.1, forward strand.
AACCGGCGCGTATGTCAACTACAGACGTTGTTTCTAATATAAATTGTACTAGAGATTCCCTTTTTTTCAGTCACCTGTGGCATATGCACTTTCTTCATTATCAGCCTAAATAATAATAGAAGGCGTACTGCGTATCTGATGTTGATATTCCCGGCGGCGGATGAGGCGATATAGGAGGGACGGGACCCAGGGGGAAATCGAATATCTCCGGCAAAACATCGGGAATGTCACAAACTATGCCATGCAGAAAAAACTGTTCATGCAGATAGTGCATTGTTGCTACGGAGCCCAGCAGGAGATGGAGAAATCTTTTTTTCTTGTGAATTCGTTCCCACGAAATAACAATTCGTTCCCTCAACTTAACAATTCGTTCCCACGAGTTAACAATTCGTTCCCTCAATTTAACAATTCATTCCCACGAAATAACAATTCGTTCCCACGGGTTATATCGTGGGAACGAATTGTTAATTCGAGGGAACGAATTGTTACATTGAGGGAACGAATTGTTAACTCGTGGGAACGAATTAATAAAATAAATCCATGTCCCCTGCGAGCAGAGATCACACAAATATGTGAAGAAGTATTTTTTACATGCTGCTGTCTTGTGTCACAGTACACCACAAATGACAATTTGCGCATTCATAGATCTGTTTTATTCGCTGACGTATATGGAAATTAACCCTTAGACCGCTACTCACAACAATTGTCGTCTGCTGTTGCTTTTATATCTTGCCTTATTTCTCAATAAAAACATGGTTTGACAGCACTTTAGAATCATTTCCGAAGTGCTGTCAAAGCATGTTGTAAATTATTCTAAAGTGCTGTCAAAGCATGATTTTGATGATAAAAATCGAAAATAGAAAATAAACAGCAGACGACAAAAAAAAATAAGATAGCGGTGTAAGGGTTAAATGCATTTAAGGAACAGATCGTTGTAGGCGTATGATCATTCACAGATGTAGCTAGTTATTTCTCTTTGCAAATATATTTATAGATACCCGGTCCTGTATGCTGTATTTCAGCGTTTATTTCTTACCGAAAAACACACATAATAGTTTTGCGAACAGAGTAGACCCAGATCAGACAGCACACGCAGTCTAATCTGAGTCTACACTGATTGCAATAACATTAATAAGGGTGAAAATGTTACTCTGGAAAATAATGCAGTCCTGTATCAGATTACGTAGATATATGGTATTATCTCGATCACCACTCGTCAAACACTCGCCTAAATTATACAATTTGGGCCTTATTTCTATAAATAATTTCAAAGGGAGATAACTAGCTACGTTCCCTCATTGATGCCTGTTGAGAAAAGGTACCTTATGACATGTGCAGCAAGTGTAAGTACTGGTTGGTACGGGAGTGAATTGCAAGAGCTACCGTTAGCAATTACGATGGTAATCGATCCTAATAGACCCACAGGCATTCGGCGTGTTTCGGCTTTCATACTCTATTTATATGAACACGGCTTCTAACTTTGGTCGGACACAAAATAACATGTTTAAACTTGTAATTTTCTATGCATTCTATGTATTTCTACAGGATAACGATAATTCTCAAATGATCATATGAACTTGCCATTACAATATTGACGTTAGTGCCTTAAACACATTATTTCATTTGTTATGATACGAGGTTGTGTCCGACGTAGGAAAAGCAGCTGTACGTCGATATTCTTTGCATAATTATGTTCTAACTATGCTATTTTAGCAAGATAACACAACTTTTCAAAATGAACAAGTGCACTTTCCGCCAAAATATTCACTTTAGCGTTAATAAATTCGCGGAATGTGTTTATATTGTCGATTACCATCGTAGTTGCGAACGGTAACTCTTGCAATTTAATCCGTAGCTGCTCAGGCTGATCTGGAGCTACGCTGGTCGCATACGTCACAGTATGCCTTTTATCAGCATACAGTGGGGTCAGCGTGTAAGTGCACACATGAACGAACACGACAGGTTGGTTCCAACCTGTCGTGTTCGTTCGTGTGTGCACTTACACGCGGACTCCACTGTATGACGCAACCATCCTATCAACAATAGACATGTCATAAAACATGCGACACGCCCACTCAGTAGGAACAAAATGTTCTTTATACCAGAGACATCATCTGAGACATTTTCTGGCAAAATAAACATTCATTCATCATTTACCCCACGTATTGATTGGCATTATTATACATTTATATCAGACGTAAATTTACACACTGATATCAGAGGGCGATAACCGTGTTTCCTTAAAATGATAATGGACATTACTATTTATTGTCTGTATTTATTTTTTGATGTGCAATGATCATACTTTATAATCTGTCGAAAATATTATTTGTTCAGGTGACGCATTAAATTAGTATAAATAATTAAAAAATATCATGTCTCATTTGCATTTGAAAATAGCCTGATATGTCAGCGAGTCACTATCAGAAAATAAAGATTACTAAATGATTATATCTGTATAGCTGGCACACGTATTTTTTAGAACTGGTGGAATAGGGACACACTTATACATTTATTTAATTAATATAAAGAATAGTTTGTGCCTACTGAGTGGGCGTGTACCTTTAACAGAAAAGATACGTTATATGGTACATGGAACGGCTACAAGCCTTTGTAGAATGCGTGAACTAATTTGTAATTCACTCTTGATATACGATATGTGTCATTTGAACTTCAAATAACTATTGCGTTATATGTATTGTCGTGATGGAAACCGTTTGCGTGTTAAGCGTAATATGGGTTTATTATGCTTATACTGACGCCGACGTTTTTTTTGTAATATTTCAGTTTAGTTTATATTTCTGTTTACAAATGATAACACTGATAAGTATTACGGTAGCTGTATTGCCTGTCAGGCCATAAACCCTTTACAAGTTACGTTTGGTCGTTTATGTGGGCGAACACGTGTGTGTTTTCTTTATGGTTGCAATATTGCCAGTTAGATTCATATTTCTGTTTCCTAGGAGACGACAAAGGATCATGCGAGGTACAAATGTACGCACGGAATCATGCCAGCACGTAAGAAACTAGCACAGATACTTAACAAAGGTGCATCATCACGTGGTTACAACAACAACAACGTCGCCCACTCCAAAGTAAGTATTAATTGATATTTTCCTTAATATGCAACATATTTTGATGAAATATGGCGCAGCAAACGCGTCTTCGTGAGCTGCATTTGGTGGTCCAGGGAGTTCGGCACAAACTTATGTCGTTTTTGCGAAGAATCGATTTCCATGTCGGAGAGACACGGAAATCGATTCTTCGCAAAAACAAAAGCAGTATGGGCGAAAATACAGAGACCACCAAATGCAGCTTATCAAGACACGTTTGATGCGCCATGTTTCATCAAAATCAACTACGTAATAAGGACAATATAAAAGAATACCTACTTTGAATCAGATGGATTCTGGAAGTTTCAGTACTTGTTGTTGTTGTTAGTAACACGTGATCATACACCTTGTTAACTAGTTAAGATTTATAGGTAATTACGTAACTTAGAAAAACAAGTTGATCGGTCCAAAAATAGTCGAATTATTCCATATGGTCATATAGATATGTAGGTTTTTTTCTGCAATCTGTAATCACTATTAGTACAGTAAATAATATTGGTGAAAGCCAGTCGGGCGGGCGGCGGGCGGCGGGCGGCGGGCGGCGGCGTCCAAGTCCAAAGTTAAGTTCTCTTTTTTTCCCCATTTCTCTGTTACTGTACCACCTACAACCACACAAACTTGCACAACTTCATAACCAACGGGTCCCCACAACATACGACTATCCAACATTGCCTATGCATTTTAGAACAAAAAAGTACTTTAGACTTGATGATACATGTATTTAGATTTTGATTGCATTACGTGATCCTACAACAATGTTAGACAGTAGCAGCAAGTACAATATTAACCCGAATGTTCTGGCTGTCACGTGACTTACTGTACAAGCCGCCTTGAGTGACAGCCGGAACATCCGGGTTAGTACACAATGTATGTCAATGTCCAAATTATTATTTACAAAACAGAGCACATGTTGTTAAACTGTATCTGTACCGACAGTACTTTATAATCAAAGTACTGAAATGTTATCTGCACATTTTCTCAATCTTCATCCGGCAGAGGCAAATGTACTGTGATGGTACAAACCCATTCCCATCTATACGTTTTCTCCCAGAAAAAATATGTACGAAACTGGCGGCTAACTGGTCACTGCTACTTAACTGTGAGAACTAAAGATAATAGCTGCTGTATTCATACGCACGAAATGTATTGATTCGTATTTTCCAGAATTTAACTGATAAACTGTGCCCAAAACTGTGAAATCTATAGAAAATAGACTATGCAAAGCTTTAGATACAAATCAAGACAGACCAAAACGCCATAGGATAAGTTGGCACCGGGCACTATTGGTCGTACTCGCCATTTAGGCGTCGCACGACAATATGGCTGCCCCATAGAAATTTGCGTGACACAATATGCTATCTCAAGGGAGATAACATATAACAACTATTATCTCGTGGTGTATCATAGTCTGATGTAGGTGATGGCTTCAAGAGACAGAATGCACATGTTTTGACATCTGACAGGGACGTTTGTTTGTCTAATATGCGGCAATTGTGTATATATCGCCAAGTGTTTCTCAAGGGGCTCTTCTGAATGGAGTTACAATGATATCCATTGTTTACGAGAACTGTTACGGGATGTAATGCTCATCACACTGGCAGATTGATGTCTTATATTCCGCTCTTTTACTTGGGATTGCGAGATAGAATGTCTTGGTTTCAACGGCATAGTTACTGCATGCCTATTAACCCTTTCAACCCTAAGGAACTGGAATGGACTGTGATATGCTAATGTTCCGACCAATCCAGTGGTCACAAAATGATATTCAGATTCGTCCATTTATGAAAAGGGGGTGTTTTTGTTCTAAGAAATATTAAAATTACTTTCAAAAAGTGCAGATCCTGATGAGACGGCTGGTTATGAGCCGGCTCATCTGGATCTGCACTTTTTGCATAAACCGCTATAGCGGGATTTCGGGTTCAAAGGGTAAACTGCAGCAGAACAAAGCAAATATATCTCAATTCATCGTCACAAGCACAGAGGAAAGACTCCGACCTGTGACATAAAATATACCGATTGAAAACAAATCACATTACCCCACCCACCTGTTGTCGTACAGTACGTTACGTTAAAACCTAACGTACTGTACGACAGCAGGTGGGTGGTGGGGGCAATGTGATTTGTGTATGTCACAGGTCCGAGTTATTCACCTGTGCTCACAATACGATTATCATCACCCGATCTACGACATAGCTTTATTTCACTTACTACATGTATGTACAATCTGTGGGCGATATACTGACACATCTGGGGCCCGTTTCACTAAACTTCGTACGACTAAAATGTTCTTAAGTGCAAAAGTATGATAATCTGTCACATTAACACAGTTTTCTTGAACACAATTATTTTACTTACATTTATTGAGCATAGGCTGCATATAGCCTATGCTCAATAAATGTAAATCCATCAATTGAAATTTCCAGAAGATCCGAAATTTGCACTTACGAACAAATTAGTCGTACGAAGTTTAGTGAGACGGGTCCCAGGCTAGTATGACTCATTAAATGATATATGGTAATGTTTATTCAGCAATAGGCCTACTGGCCCTTGAGCATACAATATAATACAACCAAATATTTATCACAAGACGACAAACAGTGGTGAAGTATGTATTGATTCACTAGTAAATACATGCATATTCATCATGCGTGCCAAACTATAATGCATTTGCATTATACTTTGGCCCACGATGTGAATACCATGTAGTTACCGTGATATCCAGCTCTCCGAGCACACGGTCCGTTCCCACGATCGATTTCGACCGTCCAAAGCTGAGCTATGCTCAGCTTCGTCCGCGAGGACCCGAGAACCCGAGCATGCACCCGGAGCATGCACTCAGAAGGCTTTGTAGTACCATACTAAGTAATTGCATGTAGTTCTTCTCACTATCAATTTGCCGTTTAGGACATACGCACAATCAATAAAATAAAAAGCATAAATAATAATAAAGCCTATGTTTAAGTATACCGTGTAGGAGAGTAGACACAACGTTATTTCGAGAATATGGTTATGTGATCATACATGGTACGGTACATAAACGTATTCGCCTATAGCAATATGGCATTATAATGGGGTTAATAGTCAATTTTGTAGCCACATACAGTACTATAAAGAACAAATATTACTCTATGCGCTTGTGGTTGGAGATGTCAAACCCTTGACATAGTGCTATAATTACATGTACATGTATTAAGTAATTGTATTCTTTATCTTCATGTATTTCACAGCTGCAACAAGAATTCAGACCGTTTTTCAAACGATTTCGTAATAAATATTCCGAGATTTCTAATAATGCTCATATTAGCAGATAAAAACAACTCAACGACTTTATACATACTTGATCTTCTTAGATAATAATTACGAATATATGTGCGACGTAACTCGGTATATAAAGGGCATTCAATAAGGAAGTGAAATTCGTCCTCTAAAAAGTTACATATTGAACATGTTCTCCTATCAACTGGAGTCCTTACAGGTTTATGCCATCTACCAGCCTCGATTTGTAACCTGTGTGAGGATATTCTCAATTTTGTAAGACCTACACGAAATTTCCTAATAGTAATGCTATCCAGATAAGGTTGATAGTCAAATCTAGCAATACCTCTATAAAACACAGCTCGTGTAGACTCGTTTAATCTAGACATCCAGTTTTGGACACAATTATCATGTAATCTGTGTTTGAAAATGTGCATAAAGTTGTTTATATTCCCTACCCCTTGCTATCCACACATTACCAAATCCTAACTGTGTAAGTAGATTTCTGACTAGTGATGCCCAGTTACTTTTAGTTGGCCTATCAGTCATGTCATTTAACATCATCTTATATATACCTCTAACATATTTTCTTTCTGGCATGTTCATCATTCTCAGCCAATACTTAACTATATTAAATAATCTGAGTGTATGTAATGTTGTTCTTCCAAGTTCTCCATATATATAAAATCATTTTGAGTTGATATTTTAACTCCAAGTAATATTTTACAGAATTGTAAATGGGTACGCTCGATCTGATTCGCTTGTGCAAATCCCCAAACCTCGCTTCCATAATTTAAAATCGGTAATATAAGTTTATCGAATAGCTGTAGCACATGTTTTGGCGTCAATTCATTAAAACTGTGTCGGGCATTTATTTAACTTAAATACAGCCTTCGGTGCTTGACCTGATGGTGTGCTCTGTGCCTGTGAAAAAGAACTCCCAGATGAGAGAACTATACCAAGGTATGAAAATTGTGAAATAATTTCAATTTCTTTGTTTTGATTTGTAATTGTCTCGGCAACACCCCGCCCTTCCGGAAAACCATTATTTTTGTTTTCTCTGTATTTACTGTTAACTTCCATTGTTGACAGTACTCGGCCAATACATTTAAACCGTGCTGTAAACCTTCAGCGGACTCGGCAAATATAATGATATCATCGGCATATAGGAGTAATAATAGTTTAATCATACCAGTATCAATACCTTCTACTCCCTTTAGGTAAAATTCATCCTCCAAGTCGTTTACATATACATGGCAAATAAAAATGGAGAGAGACATTCCCCTTGACGGACCCCCAATGCACACGTAAATTCTTCACTGAGACAATTATTGAACTTAACCCTTGATTTAATATTTACGTACATCGATTTAATAACATTAAATATTTTCCCTCTTATTCCTATCTGTATCGGCTTATACCACAGATTTTCCCGTACTACATAATCAAAGGCTTTCGAAAAATCAACGAAAGCGCAAAATAGTTTTGATCCCTTGTTTACGACATGCGAAATTAAGCCATGTAGTACAAATATATGATCTATAGTGCTCATATTTCTTCTAAATCCTGCCTGGGATTCAACGTATACATACTATTTTTCTGCCCAATCTGTAAGCCTGTTATTTAATACTCTCGAAAACAATTTCCCTATTGTGCTTAGCAAAGTTATGCCGCGATAATTGTTTACCGTATTTATATCACCCTTTGTGTGTATTGGTACTATAATATGTCCTTCGCTCCAAGAATCAGGAAAATATCCAATATTTAGAGCAGCATTAAACAAGTAAGTGAAAAAAGCAGGAGTCATAATTGACCTTCCATGTATTAAACATTCATTTAATATCATATCTGGCCCACCACTTTTAGAATTCTTTAATTGTAGTATTGACTTATCTATTTCATCATCTGATATTTCAACATTCAGTTCTTCAAACATAATTTGAGTTTCTGAATCTAAGTATCGTTCATTAAAGTGTAAAATATCCTCATCAGCTTGAAAAAATGGATTATCTGGATTATTTATATACAGAGTGACGTTAAATATAGCGTTTTCAGTGTCCACAAGCAAGGTGCATGATCACATGGTTACAACAACAACAACAACAATTACTGAAACTTCCAGAAGCGCCTCCGATTAAAGGTACGTATTATGTTATATTGTCCTTATTATGTAACGTATTTTTATGAAATATGGCGCATCAAACGCGAATTATTAAGCTGCATTTGGTAGTCTCTGTACTTTGGCCCAAACTTCTCTCGTTTTTGCGAAGGATTGATTTCCGTGTTTACCAAGTTTACTGACACGGAAATCGATTCTTCGCAAAAACGACATAACTATGTGCCGAAGTCCCGAAACCACCAAATGCAGCTCATCAAGACTCGTTTGCTGCGCCATAGTTCATTATAAGCCGTTGCATATTAAGGAAACTATAAAATAATACTTACTTTGGAGTGGGCGCGCTTTCAACAGTTTCAGCCAATGTTGGTGTTGTTGTAACCACGTGATCATGCACATTGACACGGCGATACACGGTGAAGCAACTGGGGACCGTTTCACTAAACTTCTTACGACTAAAAATGTTCGTAAGTGCAAATTTAGGATCGTCTGAAAATTTCAAGTTATGGATTTACATTTATTGAGCAAGGCTGCATATGCTGCCTATGCTCAATAAATGTAAATCCAATAAATCTACAAGAAAACATTGTTAATGTGAAATTTACAGACTGTCATAATTTTGCACTTACGAACATTTTAGTCGTACGAAGTTAGTGAAACGGCCCCCTGATGTATATCTCTGCAGCGACTATTTCCATGTCGAAACTAGTAGACTGTAAACTGTCAACGGCAGGTTTGACTGCCTGGAATCACTGACAAGTGGTGACTATCACATATGACACGCCTTGTGATTGTGTACATTCGGACATCTGCGTAATTTCATTAAATACGTTTACAACATTTACAATATTTTTCATAAATAAAGTCAAAAGTGGACAAAATATTCAAAGTACATGCGGAATATAATTCCGCATGTACTCTGAAAATTTTGTCAACTTTTGACGCCTCTTACGTTTGCAAAATTTACAATATTTTCCGTATTTCATGAAATTACGCAGATGTCCGAAGGTACAAAATCACATGGCATATGCATAGGTACAAAACTTTCTGACTGTCCCTCTAACGTGTATGTAGCAAGGCGGGGGCCTGTGGTTCTAAATATAACTGCTGAGTTATTGAACATTTAATGATTAATTTAATAGATATTGGCAAAAGTGTCGCAATATGCGATTAATTGAGGCGAAATTAAAGTTACAGTTTGCGGCTCACGAAACTGTCCCGATTCACACCGCTCGAGTACCTGGGGCCCGTTTCACTAAACTTCGTAGGACTAAAATGTTCGTAAGTGCAAATTTAGGATCGGCTGGAAACTTCAATTGATGGATTTACTTTTATTGAGTATAGGCTGCATCTGCAGCATATGCTCAATAAATGTAAATCCAATAATTGTTTACAATAAAACATTGTTAATGTGAAATTTACAGACTATCATAATTTTGCACTTACGAACATTATAGTCGTACGATGTTTAGTGAAACGGGCCGCTGATTACTTATTCAGGACAGACGAAATTATTTTAGCTGAACACTACGAAATGGATTTTTATCGCATTTGATACTGCCATTCGATACGTAGATAAACACACAGGCATTCGGCGTGTTTCGGCTTTCATCCGTATAACCACATACGAATAACAAGGCTTATAACTTTGGTCGGACACGGCCTCGTATCATAACAACATTACATGTTTAAAATTGTAATTTCCTATGCATTTCTGCAGGATAACGATAATTCACAAATGAACATGATCAACTTTCCACTGCAATATTGACATTATTAGAGCCCTAAACACATTATTTCATTTGGTATGATACGAGGTCGTGTCCGACATAGGATAACCAATTCGATATTCTTTGCATAATTATGTTCCAACTGTGTTACATCAGCAAGATAACAATAATTCTCAAATGAACATACGCCGAATGCCTGTGAATAAACCTGTTCATCTGTATAGGCTGACCAACACTCTTAGTTGCAAATAACCTGAGATACATAGGGGATCCTATATGAGTGATGATTTAAAATGTTGTTTATTAAACGAGTTTACTTACTTCATAAGAAACGAGGCTATGCCTCGTTTCTTATGAAATCAGTCAACGAGTTTAATAGATATAATATGAAATCAGCACAAATGTAAGATATATTTATTTATTATATACCTACCCATGAAATACATAGTTATACGATGAAAATAAAAGTCATATGTTCTCATCGATGAAATAAACAACTTCCGCTGAAAATACGACTGCTTTCGCTATATATATATTCATAACGCGCATCTGCAGTGCCGGACTGCAAATAGGCTGCAAATACACATTCATTACCGTATACAGTCTAAAAAAACTGCTAATTTCCATGGAGAAGTATATAATAAATAGAATATGGACATTTCACACCACTCGATGAACATATATGTACGTCATATTCGTTGCAAAAATATGAATATCCTCTATGTAATATTTATTGCATGAATCACAGTACCATGCATTGAATGTGTAAATAACCTAATGTGCTCTCACATTTATATATCGTAATGCAAACTGATGTTTAAAGGTACATGCCCACTCAGTGGGCACAAACTGTTCTTTATATCAGACACATCATCTGAGACATTTTCGGGCAAAATAAACATTCATTCACCATTACCCCACGTAGTGATTGGCATTATTATGCATTTTATATCAGACGTAAATTTCCACACTGATATCAGCGGCGATGACCGTGTTTCCTTAAAATGGTAACGTACATTACTATTTAATCTCTGTATTTATTTGTTGATGTGCAATGATCATACTTTATAATCTGTCGAAAATATAATTGTTTCAGGTGACGCATTTAATTAGTATAAATAATTAAAACATATTATGCCTCATTCGCCTACGAAAATAGCCTGATACCACCGCGAGTCACTATCAGTAAACTATATATTACTAAATGATTATATCTGTATAGCGGGAACTCGTAATTTGTAGAACTGGTGGAATAGTGATACTTATTTAATTCCAATAAAGAACATGTTGTGTCTACTGAGAGGGCATGTACCTTTAAATACTGTGTTATCACACTGCGAAATCCCATTGTGCAATAAAGTATTATATGTAACTATGCAATGTTTAAGTAAAATAAGGTTGTTTGGTGGATGAGCTGCAGCATGTGATCTGTATGCTAGCACAAATATATCAGTTAGCGAAAAACACATTAACTAATGGTTTGTTTTCCTCGCAGTTACAGTTAAATAATGTTCTGTTTAATCCATGTTACAACATTTTCAACTTGCTTGTACAAGGTGTATGGTCACGTGGTACTAACAACAACAACAACAAGTACTGAACCTTCCAGAATCCATATGATTCAAAGTACGTATTCTTTTATAGTGTCCTTATTACGTAACGGATTTTGATGAAATATGGCGCATGAAACGCGTTTTGTTAAGCTGCATTTGGTGGTCTCTGTACGTTTGCCCAAACGTATGTCATTTTTGCGAAGAATCGATTTCCGTGTCTACCGACAAGGAAATGGATTCTTCGCAAAAACGACATAAGTCTGTGCCGAACTCCCTGGACGACCAAATTCAGCTCATGAAGACATGTTTGCTGCGCCAAATTTTAATCAAAATCCGTTTCATATTAAGGAAAATATCAAATAATACTTACTTTGGAGTGGGCAAGATTTCAACACTTTCAGCCACTGTTGTTGTTATAACCACGTGATAATGCACCTTGTTGTATGTATTTAATGCATTTATAGACAATGGTCCGTTACTTCTACCTGTGCACGCCAGGGCCTACATTGACATGAAACTGAATGAGCCCCATTTCATTATATAAGCTGGTTATTCGAGTTGGAACTCGGCGGAGAAATATTCCGTGTGATTTATTTCTTTAATGATGCTTTTATGTGATTGGAAGCCAGTGCTGCATTGACTTATTGAATAATTCACCGATTGCATCGTCAGTATGCCTGCTACAGTATCAACTGCATACCCGTTATTTGTAGAAAACAGGCACGGATGGCAACTCGGGTAAGACCCGTTATTCTGAGACAACAAACCTGGGATGGAATCTCGGGGAACACCCGTTTTCCAGAGACAACAAACCGAGATGGCAACTCTGGTAACCCCCGTTATCCAGAGACAACAAACCTGGAATGGCAACTCGAGTAACACCCGTTATCCAGAGACAACAAACCCGGATGGCAACTCAATTAACACCCGTTATCGTGAGACAACAGACCTGGATGGCAACTCGGGTAACACCCGTTATCATGAGACAACAAACCCGGGGTGCCAAACTCAGATAGCAGCCGTTATCCCGAGACAACAACCCGGGATACCAACTCGGATAACACCCGTTATCCTTTGAAAACAAACCCGGATGGCAGCTCAAGTAACACCCGTTATCTAGAGACAACAGACCCGGATGGCAACTCTAGTAACACCAGTTATCCGGAGACAACAAACCGGTATGGCAACTCGGGTAACACACGTTATCCTTAGACAGCAAACCCCGGATGGCAACTTGGGTAACATCCGCTATCCAGAGACAACAAACAAATCCGGATGGCAACTCGAGTAGTATCCGGGATGGCAACTCGAGTAACACCCGTTATCCAGAGACAACAAACCCCGATGCCAACTCGAGTAGTATCCGGGATGGCAACTCGAGAGTAACACCCGTTATCCAGAGACAACAAACCGGACAACCAACCCCGATGCCAACTCGAGTAGTATCCGGGATGGCAACTCGAGTAACACCTGTTATCCAGAGACAATAAACCCCGATGCCAACTCGAGTATCATCCGGGATGGCAACTCGGGTAACACTCGTTATCCAGAGACAACACACCCGGGATGGCAACTCGGGTAACACCAGTTATCCAGAGACAACAAACCAGGATGGCAACTCGGGTAACACCCGTTATCATGAGACAACAACCCGGAAAGCAAAGCTGGTGTACTGACGGTCGTAGTTCTCCATGAAAATGGAACGCTTATTTTCCCGTTCAGGTTTTGGGATTGTCAGCCTTCTGAACCGTGTATGACGTTTCCGAATTTGGTTGCGAAGATTTGATATATTGTGTTGCTCTGTGAACATTGACGTTCGCTCTCTGAGATGCTCGCCAACTTTCGACGTCGTTCTCCGATTTATCCCATGGCGATGTGTTCGTTAATAATAAATGAATCACCGAAATACGGAGCTGCGAAAACGCATGCAATCCCATCTAATGGCTCATATAATAATGTTGCTTAACCCTTTCAACCCTAAGGAACTGAAATGGACTGTGATATGCTAATGTTCCGACCAATCCAATGGTCACACAATGATTTTCAGATTCGTCCATTTATGAAAAGGGGGTGTTTTTGTTCTAAGAAATATGAAAATTACTTGCAAAAAGTGCAGATCCTGATGAGACGGCTCGTTACGAGCCGGCTCATGTGGATCTGCACTGTTTGCATAAACCGCTATAGCGGGCTTTCGGGTTCAAAGGGTTAATAGTACATTCATCCCCGGCACCGTTTCCAACTGGGATACACAGCTTGTACCGGGCTAGTGTCTTTTGGTACCCAGCTTATCAGACTAAGAAATGCGTATGAAGTCGTTTTTATGGTACATGATACAGGGCTCCAGATAAGGAATTAGTAATTGAGTATTGTACTCCATCATTTCTGAAGCAATTGGGTATTTCAAAATTTTAGTTGGGTAGAATAAAATCACACTACTGTTTACACATCAACAGACAGAATTATTGAATAGTTTGCTTCGAAATGAAAACACATCTTGGTATTTCATTAGAATTGTCTCCAAGGAGACAATTCTAATGAAATACCAAGATGTGTTTTCATGGAAAATAAGAAAAATATGCTATATTTGTGGTCTGTTTATTGTTTTCTGCAGCATGAACAAGGTACCACCAATTTTGTATTGCTTTTTGATACTCGCTACTTCTGATTTCAATTGGGTTCTTGGCAATTTTAATTCGGTATTTAAGCAAATACGCAGCTTATCTGGAGCTCTGTGATGTGCGAATAGTTCGGTTGGAAAACTGGCTTATGTTTCGTAATTACACAAACGACATCCAGGCGTCCGAACAGGTGAGAATATAACGGTGAGCCGCATTAGAACGCACACATCAAATACGGCTTCTACATCTGTTGAAAGTTGTGGAACAGTCTCTGAACAGAGCTATGTGCTCCGAGAAGCCAGCCCTACGCATTGGTTGTCGAGTGGTTCAGTTTCATGGCACATATATCGGAGAAAACAGACGTGTACATGAAAATCAATTTAGATCGGAGTTGTATGAAAACTACCCATTTATATAGAATGATTTGTGTTTCTGTATTCTTGTTGAGACATCTCGAGCATGACGAGAAAATGATAGTAATTCATGTTTGCATTCCAGCTAAATACCAACATCGCTCCGACATTTGACAGTATTGCTGCTTCAGGGGTATTCGCTGAGAGTTTCACGTGACGGGAAAACACGCTATTGGCGCCATGCTAGCTTGATGGACATTACGATTGAACACAATAAGCAAGGTGTATGATCATGTGGTACTAACAACAACAACACGTACTGAAAGTTCCAGAATCCATCCGATTCAAAGTACGTATTCTTTGGTATTGTCCTTATTACGTAACGGATTTTGATGAAATATGGCGCATCAAACGCGTCTTGTTAAGCTGAATTTGGTGGTCTCTGTACTTCTTCCCAAGATTATGTCGTTTTTGCGAAGAATCGTCATTAGCTTGGGACATAAGTACAGAGACCATAAACTACATAAGTCTGTGTCGAACTCCCTGCACCACCAAATGCAGCTCATGATGACGCGTTTGCTGTGCCATATTTCATCAAAATCTGTTTCATATTAAGGAAAATATCAAATAATACTAACTTTGGAGTGGGCGAGCTTTCAACACTTTCAGCCATTGTTGTTGTTGTTATAACCACGTGAGCATGCACCTTGGTAAGGATATTCGTCCGGAGTACAAGATGGTGGTAGTGACGGAGTGACGGCGGCGATCATTGGCAATACAATACCGTAAATACAACATATTTTAATTTCACTCAGTACAGACGTATTTGCCGAGACATGCGAGGATTTGCACGGGAGGGATATGTCGATTGTATTAAAACGATTGATCAACATATTGATCTAAGGTGCAAGATGGGGGACGGACGGACGGACATTGACGGGCATTGGCGATAGGTTTAGTCATATATTGGGACCATAATTGTGTTAAGCGTTTCATTTTGACACGAAACTGGAGGCCGTTTCACTAAACTTCGTAAGACTTAAATGTTCGTAAGTGCAAAATTATGATAGTCTGTAAATATCACATTAACAATGTTTTCTTGTAAACGATTATTGGATTTAAATTTATTGAGCATATGCAGTCTATACTCAATAAATGTAAATCCGTCAATTGAAATTTCCAGACGATCCTAAAGTTGCACTTACGAACATTTTAGTGTACGAAGTTTAGTGAAACGGGCCCCTGATGTAAATTGACCGATGGCTGAAAAATGGACCTTGCGACGTATTCGACCAGCGAGGTTCGAGAAATAATAATAGCTGCACTATCTCCAGTGGTTACGAATGGTGTAAGGTACATTTTCTCTGCCAGCGGCCCAAACCTAATATGAGATACGCGATGTGATGTACCTTCGGACATCTGCGTAATTTTATTAAATACGTTTACAAAATTTACAATATCTTTCATAAATAAAGTAAAAAGTGGACAACATTTTCAGAGTATATGCGGAATATAATTCACTTACGGAAAATATTGTAAATTTTGTAAACATATTTCATGAAAGTACGCAGATGTCCGTGTCGATGTGGGCGTTCACACAGTATCCGCAGTGTTTGCCAGTTTTCTTATTTTTTATTTTAACATTTTATTTCTGTAGCCGATTTCACCAACATTGCAAAGTATACTTTTCTAGCAGTTGGCGTGGATTTCCACGTGCTTCGCGTCAACATTGCAAGTAAAACACTGCTACGATGTATGTAACGTGTACATTTACGTAGAATACACAATTTCTTAGCATTCCCGGAATCTGGCGCACACGAGTATTGGACTTGACGTTTATTGGTATTGTAATGAGCGGGTTATAGCCCGTGCACGCGCCGGATCGGGAAACGCAGCTTTGCCAGTTGTTGTTTATTTGTCGAGATAATAGGAATGCATTAAGCACATACTGAACATTTTTGTTTCGCCGTAATTCGTGATAAGAATTAATTGTTTTCGCAATACTTAGTTAACTTTCTGATAGGTACTAAACGCGGCAGCCAACATAAGCCTGTGAATAAATCATTTCCGAGCATCTCCCCTCAACAATATTGTATTGTTATCATGTAATGTACGAATTATCTACAAAGAGAAAGTTCCGTGATGTTTACAAATTGCAAACTTTTATGTTTTTCTCTGTTCAGAATTAAACATTTCTGAAGAAAATATACGTCAGAAGTTTATGCCTGGCAGGTATTGCAAATGCAATGAAAGCCTGTGCCGCTGGCGGGCAATTCGATTTTATCACACTCGTACTTCAAGGTGCATGATCACGTGGTTACAACAGCAACAATAGGTGAAAGTGTTGAAAGATCACCCAATTCAAAGTAATTATTATTTGATATTTTCCTTAATATGCAACGGATCTTGATGAAATATGGCGCAGCAAGCTCGTCTTCATGAGCTTCATTTGGTGATCCCAGGAGTTCGGCACATACGTATGCCGTTTTTGCGAAGAATTGAGGTCCGTGTCGGTAGACACGGAAATCGATTATTCGCACAAACGACAGAAGTTTGGGCCAAAGTACATTTGCCACAAAATGCAGCTTAACAAGACGCGTTTGATGCGCTATATTTCATCAAAATCCGTTACTTAATAAGGACAAAATAAAAGAATACGTACTTTGAATAGGAGGCGCTGCTGGAAGTTCCAGTACTTGTTGTTGTTGTTGTAACCACGTGATCATACACCCTGTAAAATAATGTGGCATTCAAGATGCACAATGTACGCCGTCTGAAGGCTGCGCGGATACACACACCGTAATCGAGACCAAGCTGCACCTTGTTTGCCGGGTACACAGTCATAAACCTGAATTAATTGTCCGTATGTATCTTTTAAAAGCATATATACACAGATAAAAAAAATGCAAGTTACTGAACAAAAAAAAACATTTTCTTTCTTTTGTTTTTTTTTCATTGCAAAAAATTGAAAATGTTTACAAAACAAAATGATGCGACTATTTGCTTAATATAAAAAAATAGCAATACGGCTCCAATTACGTAGACTTCAAATAGAATGAATCCCCCATTGAAGACGATTTCTTTTTGGTGATATATGACTGTGACTGGAGAAATGGGGCTTATGGGTTTTGCGACTAGTGTAAATCCAGATCAGCCTGTGCATCCGCACAGTCTGAACTGGATCTGCACTGTTCGCCATTCCATCAATGAAACACCCGTGATGCTTCTAACCAGCAATATAGATCAGTATCAGGCTACTTCAGTGCTATTTCAAGTGATCAGTAGCTGCACTGGCCACAAATCCCATAAGCCGAACGAATTGTTAAATTGAATTTAAATCCAACAACTTGATTGGCTGAGCCTGAGCTGTGCTACAGCTCAGACAATCAAATTGCTTTATTTCGAGTTGGCATTGCCAGGAGGTGTTCAGAAACGTGGATAATCGGGGCAAGATTAACGCAGGCGGTGGTGTATACATTGATCCATTTTACTAGGCCGCACCACTGGGTGCTGTATTAAACTGTGCCCTGTCAAACTCTGCACATACTGGTGATGCGTTGCGCATGTCTTGGGAAATCATTCAAAAACATTAACAAGCATTGAACTTTAACACATTTGCACAGTTATATGGTCGTACATACCGGATACTTCTGTATTTGTTACTGTGGCTGGAGAAATGGGGTTTATGTGGTTTGCGACCAGCGTAGATCCAGATCAGCCTGTGCATCCGCACAGTCTGATCAGGATATGCACGGTTCGCAATTACTTCGATGAAACACGCGGCATGCTTCTAAGACGCAATATAGATCGTTATCAGGCTATAGAAGAGTGCTGAGAGTGCTGAGGGTGCTGAGAGTGCTGAGTGCTGAGAGTGCTGAGAGTGCTGAGAGTGCTGAGAGTGCTGAGAGTGCTGAGAGTGCTGAGTGCTGAGAGTGCTGAGAGTGCTGAGAGTGCTGAGAGTGCTGAGAGTGCTGAGTGCTGAGTGCTGAGTGCTGAGAGTGCTGAGAGTGCTGAGAGTGCTGAGAGTGCTGAGTGCTGAGAGTGCTGAGTGCTGAGAGTGCTGAGAGTGCTGAGAGTGCTGAGAGTGCTGAGAGTGCTGAGAGTGCTGAGAGTGCTGAGTGCTGAGAGTGCTGAGAGTGCTGAGTGCTGAGAGTGCTGAGAGTGCTGAGAGTGCTGAGAGTGCTGAGAGTGCTGAGTGCTGAGAGTGCTGAGAGTGCTGAGTGCTGAGAGTGCTGAGAGTGCTGAGAGTGCTGAGAGTGCTGAGAGTGCTGAGAGTGCTGAGAGTGCTGAGAGTGCTGAGAGTGCTGAGAGTGCTGAGAGTGCTGAGAGTGCTGAGTGCTGAGAGTGCTGAGAGTGCTGAGTGCTGAGAGTGCTGAGTGCTGAGAGTGCTGAGAGTGCTGAGAGTGCTGAGAGTGCTGAGAGTGCTGAGAGTGCTGAGAGTGCTGAGAGTGCTGAGAGTGCTGAGTGCTGAGAGTGCTGAGAGTGCTGAGAGTGCTGAGTGCTGAGAGTGCTGAGTGCTGAGAGTGCTGAGAGTGCTGAGAGTGCTGAGAGTGCTGAGAGTGCTGAGAGTGCTGAGAGTGCTGAGTGCTGAGAGTGCTGAGAGTGCTGAGAGTGCTGAGTGCTGAGAGTGCTGAGTGCTGAGAGTGCTGAGAGTGCTGAGAGTGCTGAGAGTGCTGAGAGTGCTGAGAGTGATGAGAGTGCTGAGAGTGCTGAGTGCTGAGAGTGCTGAGAGTGCTGAGTGCTGAGAGTGCTGAGTGCTGAGAGTGCTGAGAGTGCTGAGAGTGCTGAGAGTGCTGAGAGTGCTGAGAGTGCTGAGAGTGCTGAGTGCTGAGAGTGCTGAGAGTGCTGAGAGTGCTGAGTGCTGAGAGTGCTGAGTGCTGAGAGTGCTGAGTGCTGAGAGTGCTGAGGGTGCTACTTGACCAGGAGCTGCTCTGGTCACAAATCAGATAAGCCGCAATTTCTCCAGTCACAGCCACATTTACGATTAAAAGATGCCGGCTCCGGTATTACTGCCCCCTCTGTGGAAGCGTCCTGGTGTCAATGCTGAAATAGGTTTATCTCCTAATTAGGAGATAGTAATTCCTAATTAGGAGATACCAAGTCCTAATTAGGAAATAGTATATCATAGTTATGACTTAGTATCTCCTAATTAGGACTTTGTATTAGGAGATTCTCCTAATTAGGACATAGCATCTCCTAATTAGGAGATACAGATATTTTAGCTACAGGTGTGTGCTATTGTATCCGGAGCTACACTGGTCGCAAAGCACATAAACCCCATTTATCCAGTCACAGACACATATAAATACAGAGAGCCGACATCATCCGGGTATGGAATGTGTTCGAGCCAATTCCCACCCTTAAACATAAGCCGAATCGAATCGAATCAGCCTCTTTAGTTGTAGATACTGAATTATTTTACGGCAAGGCAATTCCAGCAGTTGAAACTCGGGAACAACGGTGCTGACAAAAAATTAAACTGCATTTTCTAATCTTCCTGTGACATTCATGTAAATTGTTTTAATGAGACGATTCCTAGTCATGACAGAGTTGTTCAATTTTAGAAAGTCTGCACTGGCTCTGACCCATTTATTGTTTTATTGTAAACAAAGAAGACGCAGCTATAATTGGCATAGGCATTTCTGGAACGAACAATTTGGAGCACGTCATTATTTTCAAAGTACACAAAGTGCAAACTACGGAGCCCCGCAGGGGATTTTTGTTTATTAATTCGTTCCCACGAAATAACAATTCGTTCCCTCAATTTAATAATTCGTTCCCACTAATTAACAATTCATTCCCACGTATTAACAATTCGTTCCCTCAATTTAACAATTCGTTCCCACGAAATAACAATTCGTTCCCACGGGAACGAATTGTTAATTCGTGGGAACGAATTGTTATATCGTGGGAACGAATTGTTAATTCGAGGGAACGAATTGTTAAATTGAGGGAAAGAATTGTCATTTCGTGGGAACTAATTTTTAATTCGAGGGAACGAATTGTTATAACGTGGGAACGAATTGTTAATTCGAGGGAACGGGAACGAATTGTTAAATTGAGGGAACGAATTGTTATTTCGTGGGAACGAATTAATAATAAAAACTCCATGTCCCCTGCGGGGCTCCGTAGCAAACAGTACCGCACGCAATATGTGACATGTTTTATGACAGTATTGGGTACCCAGTGGTAACGGCTGGTGAATTGCGCCTAATGACGTTTGACATCATATCAGCAGACACAACACCGCCACAACTGGTGCACCTCTAGGTTAGAACACACCAAATCTTTTTATATAACTTAACCCTTACATTGCTGAATTAAAATTTGTCGTCTGCTGTTTATTTTTTATTTTCCATTTTCCTTATCAAAAACATGCTTTGACAGCACTTTAGAATCATTTCCAATGATTCTAAAGTGCTGTCAAACCATGTTTTTATTGAGAAATAAAACAAAATATGAAACAACAGCAGACGACAATTTTTGTTTCCCGCATTCTAAGGGTTAAACGAGTCCCATCCAATAAGGCCAGCCTCTCCTACTTTCACTATTCGTATGGATGCTGTGGGACCTACTTCTACATGACCTGCAGACTGTCTGCACTAGATCTGCATGAATAAAATAATAGGTTCACTTACTCCTAAGAAAGAAAGATTCAACCTCGTTATGTCCCCTAATATTGTTTACGTTATTCGGTCACTGCCACCGTGTTTACACCACGTGAGCAAAGTTTCAGTGTTTTCTTTTAAATCCCACACATATGCTGAAAACTGGAGTTAAAACACAACACGTTTCTCTAGTCGAATTGGGCAGTAATGGATCAGAATTCGCAAGCAAACTGTGACCTCAGATGCTTTTTCTTATACCGGACTGTTTTTTAATCGGACGGAATCGAACGTCCGGTATAAAAAAAGATCTGAGGTCACATGAGTCCTATGAGTCCGCCAATACCACATTTAGCAGCATTACGTGTGTAGTTAGTCTGAACATTCTGCAGAGAAATTTGAATCGGACCAAGTTTAGACTAACTACACACGTAATGCTGCTAAATTTGGTATTGGCGGACTCATAGGACTCATGTGACCTCATAGTACTAACGGCTGGAACATGATTAAAAGGCGCCGATGCATCATTCAGTAAAATGTTATTGAAGTTACAACGGACGTCGGAGTGTAAACAAACGGGCTTCTGTGACATTTCTGACACAGTTTTCACCACTGTTTATCACAAATACGTGTTCCATTGCTGAATCAATCTCTATTTTTACTGATAGCATGTAACCGTAGTGTATATAGAGAATAGTAGGTTAGTGCCGTGAATGGGAAAAAATATCCGGCAAGGCTCAAGAATTTCTTTATTTCTCATCAGAAGTATATGTTGTGACCACTCATTTGAACCGTCTCATCGAGACGGTTCAAATGAGTGGTCTCATTTGAACCGTCTCATCGAGACGGTTCAAATGAGTGGTCACAACATATACTTTGGTTCAGAAATAAGGAAAATAGATAGAGAATAGTAGGTTAGTGCCGTGAATGGGAAAAAATATCTGGCAAGGCTCAGGAAACGGGATGGGCGAGGCTCTGCCGAGCACATCCCGTTTCCGTGCGCGCCAGATATTTTTTCCCATTCACGGCACTAACCTACTATTCTATTTATCCCGTCAACACTTACAAATGGCTGTAAAATGCAAAAATTGTATTGACTGGATATCAAAAATGTTTCACGGCACCGTGTTTCACGGCACATACGCACTGTGTTGACGGGATAATATTGCTTTTGCTGAGCATAATGTTGTGAAAGTCAGCGGTTTCGTGGTATAAAAGGAAAGCTAAACGTTTTTATGTTTCTACATTGACAAACATGATGAAAATCGACGCCACTGACAAACAACTTTCTTACATTTAGACACACAACATCAAACATTGACGCTGTATTGCTCTCTAACATGTGTCCTGTACGAGTTTCATTTTTCGAGTGCCGCTTCTATGATGAAGTTCGAAAACGGTATATCCAGCCATTTTATTTTAGAAGACCAAATATTTTAAAATTCGCACAGCTATTTGAGAAAAAATCTGGAAAGCAATTAAGAAATTTAGCTATTTTTATAAGAAATGCTTTATGGTTATAATGACTAGTGAGCTTATACATATGCATTTTGTATTTTTACCCATCGTTGTATTATGTAATCTATTGTATACCTCGTGTGTCACGTATGTGGCTTAGAGTGAATAAAATGTATTGTATTGTCTCGTTGCATATGTATTACACTAACTAGTGTAGTATGCTTTGTATACACTTTGTTAATGTTAATACACTGCGAACGCCCAGTTTATATAATAAATTGAATGTAAGAAGGGGGCAATGTTACATTCTGCATAACGGGAATATAATACACCCGCCTTAACCATTTCACCCCTGAAATATGTAGCACGATCTGTTCCATGTTAATTCTGGAATAGTTAATTAATCAATACATGTAAAGGGTATAGTGTCAAAGTAATTGCAAACATTATAGATCCCAATGAGACGACTCGTTACGAGCCGGCTCATTGGGATCTACACTGTTTGCAAACGTTCGCTTTATGGTTTGCTGGGCTGAATGTTTTTTTTTTCACTTTTCTATTTGTAGCAACACCGGTTCCAAAGACAATTACTGTCTGTTTCACGAAACCTACCCAAATTTTACGGCTATATAAATAATGGAAAAACAATATATTTTTTCGATACTATTGAATTATAGCGAAATTTAAGAATGAGCCAACATTTTATTTCGTGAAATTTGGTCCAATATTGATTTTATTGCGAAAAAATAAAAATTTCCACATGTTAAATCTACATAGACATCTTCACAGAGTGAATTACTACATAGACATCTTCACAGAGTGAATTACTACATAGACATCTTCACAGAGTGAATTACTACATAAATCTACATAGACATCTTCACAGAGTGAATTACTACATAGACATCTTCACAGAGTGAATTACTACATAGACATCTTCACAGAGTGAATTACTACATAGACATCTTCACAGAGTGAATTATGTCTATGAGGAGTTAACATGCATGGGGAAACTTTTCTAATTTCAGAAATAGTGGACCGATTTTCAAAATGTAACTTTTGTTTTCTTATTTACATCATTTCCAAGCTATCTAGGTAGATTTCAGAATCAGTTTTCAAACTTTTTCGTTTTTCGACTCCTTCAACAGGTTCTCCACCGCTTTTTCCCCCATGTTAAATTCCCATAGAGAACTAATTTTTCGTAATAAAATCAATGTTTGACCAAATTTCACGAAATAAAAAGAAGGCTCATTCTTAAATTTTGATATAATTTAATATTATCGAAAATAAATATTGTTTTTGCATTGTTTATATGACCGTACGGTAAAATTTGGGCAGGTTTCGTGAAACAGACAGTAATATAATAAACTGTATTTTCTCATGAACGTTGCATATACGTCTAAGACTGTTTTCAGGTGCTGCCATATGTTGGTTTAGATCGTGTTTCATTGAACAAACTTATTAATTATACACAGTGTGTGAAATTGCATGTTTGATGGTACGCGGTTTCAGGGCGCCTTTGATGTGTACGTGTGTATTAATTACACCCATCCACGGGTCAGGCCCCCGGATTATCGACCTTATCGCAGACCAGATTTTGCTGATATCACTAAGCAAGAAAAGCTACAGAAATAGCATAGTATACCAGTTGGCATGACCTCGAGTCATTTGCACTAAACTTCGTACGATAAAAATGTTATTACGAAGAGTTTTATGAATCGGTTTAATATAACAGTATACATTAATACTACTATTTTCCACCTACGTGTACCCATCAGTAAAACTGTACACATACAGAAACGGTTTGCCAGCATCGGCTGTAAGTGCAATGTTATTGTAAATGTCACTTTAGTGAAACAGGAAACATCACATACCCCATGGAGTACAATGTATATGTGTATATGTGGCAGTGGCTATGTTAATGGCCGGTCTAGCTCTTGGGGCCGTTTCACTAAACTTCGTACGACTGAAATGTTCATAAGTGCAAAATTATGATAGCCTGTTCATTTCAAATTAACAATGTTGTCTTGTAAACAATTATTGGATTTACATTTATTGAGCATAGGTTGCATTGCCTATTATGAGTATATACCTGCATGAAGCACAGGTTCTTGAAAAACGGTTCATATTTCGGTGTTTATGGGTTATTTCGGTATATTTGGTTTAGGTGCATTGTTACCAACATACGATTTAAGTCACCTCCCGCGAGTTACACGTATGAGTACGGTAATTTGTGGGTATTCTGACAGCATAAAAGGGGTCCGAAAGTTCGGAACGGTGAATGTGTAGATAATTGACGATTTATGTCGTGTGTAATGATCGAGCACTATGTAAATTACCCAAACCAACTAAATCCACACAAAAATATGCATATGACGCGAACATATTGAGCATCTGTTCATAACGAACACATGTGGCCTGACGCTGACATAAACGATAGGAATAGAGAAGTACTGATAAGTACAGATGAGTGCGTCCAGTCCACACTGGCTGTCATTGCAATCAGGGGGCTGTTTCACTAAGCTTCGTACCACTAAAATGTTCGTAAGTGCAGATTTAGAATAGTCTGTAAATTTCAATTGATGGATTTACATTTATTTATCAATCAATGTAAATCCAATAATTGTTTGCAAGAACACAGACGAACATTTGGCCGTTAAACACATTAAATCTAAAGAATATTTAAAAGTAAGTACTTTTTCATCAATAAAAAAAAGTTACCCTCCTCAAGAAAAAAAATATTTCATGAAATTCCATCAAATATTGATTTTATTGCGAAAAAACGATTTTCCTATGGGAATTTAACATGGGGGCTAAAAATAGATTTTTAATTTTTTTTTTTTATTTGTGGACCGATTTTCAAAATCTAACTTTTGTTTTCTTAGTTGCATCATTTTCAAGCTATCTCGCCAGGTGTCGGTGTCAAAAAACGAAAAAATTTGGAAATTGACTCCCCATGTTAACTTCAAATAGGAAAATCGTGTTTAATAGCCAAAAGTTGGTTTGCAGCAAAACGTGGAACAGACAGTAAGTACTTCTTAAAACTGGTCGAATATTGACACAATTATACGTTTATTTAATTCCTATAAAAAACATTATGTGCCTACTGCGTGGGCATGTTGACATTATTGACATTATTGAAACTGTATTATTGCTAAACTGAAAGGCCTGTGTGTTTGCACTTTAGTTAATATTATTTACATTTTGGTTAATATTGTAAAGTCTAATTACCCAATATTGACACGTTCCTATTTAATAACAAAGTGTGAGTTTACGTGGTGCAGGTGGACCTTTGGTTTAGAAAAAAAACGCAATTTGACAGAAGTGCAATAATCCACCTGTGTTCACAAAGCGTCCGCTCAACTAATACAAATGAGGGTTCGTAGCCAGTTATGTCCCGTTGAATTTATTTATAGAAATCGGGTACAAATTGTGTAGTTTGGGGTCTTATTGCGTGTAAACTTGAAGAGCGAATGTAGAATCAAGGTGCATGATCACGTGGTTACAACAACAACAACGTCACCCACTCCAAAGGAAGTATTATTTGATAGTTTCCTTAATATGCAACGGATTTTGATGAAATATGGCGCAGCAAATGCGTCTTCATGAGCTGCATTTGGCACAGACTTATGTGGTTTTTGCGAAGAATCGATTTCCGTGTCGGAGACACGGACATCGATTCTTCGCAAAAACGACAGAAGTTTGGGCGAAAAGACAGAGACCACCAAATGCAGCTTAACAAGACGCGTTTGATGCGCCATATTTCATAAAAATCCGTTACGTAATAAGGATACCATAAAAGAATACGTACTTTGAATCGGTACTTGTTGTTGTTGTTAGTACCACGTGATCATACACCTTGAGAATGTGAAAAGGATAAATTATAATGAGTTCGACTAGTGTTGATCCAGATCATACTACATATCTACACAATCTGATCTGGGACTACAATATTTGCCAGATTCATATTTTCACTCGTATTAATGTTGCTGCAAACAGTGTAGACTCAGATCAGACTGCACACCTCATACTACATATCTACGCAATCTGATCTGGGACTACACAATTTACCACATTAATATTTGCACACGTATTAATGTTATTGCAAACAGTGTAGACTCAGATCGGACTGCACAGGTGTGCAGTCTGTTCTGGGTCTACTCTGTTCGCAATTTCAATGACTGTACTCGGTGTTCAGTTAGAAATAAACGCTAAAATACCACATAGGACAGGATCTCTATAAATATATTTGTAAAGAGAAATAACTGACTACGATCCCCCGAAGGTGTCATTGGAACAAGGGCGCTAACTGTGTGAGGGTGAAATGCGATCCCTGGGTAATTCACAGGTGGAAGACTCGGATCTATGACACCAAAAAAATTCCTATTAAAAAAAAATCCCATTACCCCACCCACTTGGTCTCGTACATTACCATCTTATATAAAGAAAGGTGGATAACATTGTGGCCATTATAGAAAGAGCCCTCTCGTTTCCGACTCGCACAAACACAATACACATCGATTAATTGTATGATTTCTATCGCTGGCAATCGATAAAGGTATTAGGTGTGTGAATATATTCACTTCAAATCGCTCTTTCCAGCATTTATTCAGTTATTCGCATTTTGTATACCCCATCCAAAGCGAAATTTGCGTGTACGAAAGAATCTCACACAGAATCGGAGGCCGTCCGGCGTGGATTAACTGATCGCCAGCTCAAACTAAAGTGGTGCACCATGACCATATACTTTAGAGACTCAAACCATACAAAGTTCGTCCAATTGTGATCGTTCACCGATCTAAAAAACACATTTTTTCTACTTTCATTCATGATTCGCGTACTATCAGATTATGTCTTCCGGAATCCCGAAATAGATGTTCTGTATAGTGTTTTTTAGATCGGCGAACGATCACAATTGGACGAACTTTGTATGGTTGGAGTCTCTAATGTATATGATCATGGTGCACGACTTTAGTTTGAGCTGGCGATCAGCTATCGGCCAAATATGACCGATAATCCAGCCGGACGGCCTCCGATTCTGTGTGAGATTCTTTCGTACACGCAACTTTCGCTTTGGATGGGGTAATCAAAACGCGAATAACTCAATAAATACTTGAAACAGCGATTTGAAGTGAGTATATTCACACACCTAATACCTTTATCGATTGCCAGAGACATATTTCATACATTTAATCGATGTTTATTGTGTTTAAGCGAGCCGGAAAAAAGAGGGCTCTTTCTATAATAGCGCTATTTATACTCACCTTGAATTAACGTATAGTACTGTACGAGACCAAGTGGGTGGGGTAATGGGATTTTTTTTAATAGGCATTTTTTTTGTGTCATAGGTCCGAGTCTTCCACCTGTGGCTGTGGCCTGTGTTCTGACTGCTGTCTGTGTTTATAAACAGAATGTGTGTATTGGGCCATTTGAGGAAACCATTTGTAGTATTTGTGTAGATACCATGGATACTAAGATGGTGTATACTGTAAATAATGCATGTAGACACATAGTTGCGAACACGTAACTTCGCAACTACTAGACACAGATACAATACCATTTGTTTCACAAGGTTAGATCTACTGTTAGAATACAACGTCATCTAATGTAATTTTCGAGCATAAAACGTTACCTGATAAATAGAATACCAGGCTAGTGTATTTTAATATCAAGTTTATCAGGCTCGGCTCGGAAACGGTAGGAATTCCTCTGCAAGCCTCGGAATTCCTACGCGTTTCCTAGCTTTGCCTGATAAACTTGATATCAAAATACACTAGCCTGGTATTCTCTATATATGGGCATCTCTCAGGTCTAGCTATGTCCCGGCTACTTTATGTTTGACCCTGTTTACATAATTGAGGGAAAATTCTGAATATTTTTCTTATTTCTCCTTCAAGGTATATATGCCTATATGGTGTGACCACTCATTTGTAATCATAATATAACCAAAATAACTGTCCATAAAGAAGTATAATATTGATATATTGGGTTATATTTTCGCATTGAAATATTTAAACCTGCAAGTGTACTCCACCATCTAGTAAAATGGACTAAGACCGATCTCAACCAATCAACGTAGAGATGACATAGACTATCCTACGCAAGCTAATTTTTGTGGACAAAAATGAATTCTGTCCCACAAAACTGAATTTTCTTCACAAAACTCAATTCTGTCTTACAAAATTGAATCCTTTATAACAAAAATGAATTTTGTATACGAAACGTATGCAGAATTGAATTTTGTGACACAGAATTGAATTTTGTGACACAGAATTGACAGAATTGAATTTTGTGACACAGAATTGAATTTTGTGATTTTTAGTGTTACAAAACTCAATTCTGTACACATAATTAACCTGTCCTGCATGGCGCCCCGTACAGCGTGTAACGTGAATTATTAAGGGTTAATTATGTGTACAAAATTGAGTTTTGTAACACTAAAAATCACAAAATTCAATTCTGTGTCACAAAATTCAATTCTGTCAATTCTGTGTCACAAAATTCAATTCTGTGTCACAAAATTCAATTCTGCATACGTTTCGTATACAAAATTCATTTTTGTTATAAAGGATTCAATTTTGTAAGACAGAATTGAGTTTTGTGAAGAAAATTCAGTTTTGTGGGACAGAATTCATTTTTGTCCACAAAAATTAGCTT
The DNA here is from genome assembly GCA_029237695.1 of Conchocele bisecta. Lineage (NCBI taxonomy): Eukaryota > Metazoa > Mollusca > Bivalvia > Lucinida > Thyasiridae > Conchocele > Conchocele bisecta. The sequence goes on from CM055276.1 coordinate 78,826,814, forward strand.
GCGTAGGATAGTCTATGTCATCTCTACGTTGATTGGTTGAGATCAGTCTTAGTCCATTTTACTAGATGGTGGAGTACACTTGCAGGTTTAAATATTTCAATGCGAAAATATAACCCAATATATCAATATTATACTTCTTTATGGACAGTTATTTTGGTTATATTATGATTACAAATGAGTGGTCACACCATATAGGCATATATACCTTGAAGGAGAAATAAGAAAAATATTCAGAATTTTCCCTCAATTATGTAAACAGGGTCAAACATAAAGTAGCCGGGACATAGCTAGACCTGAGAGCATGCCCATATATAGAGAATACCAGGCTAGTGTATTTTGATATCAAGTTTATCAGGCAAAGCTAGGAAACGCGTAGGAATTCCGAGGCTTGCCGAGGAATTCCTACCGTTTCCGAGCCGAGCCTGATAAACTTGATATTAAAATACACTAGCCTGGTATTCTATTTATCAGGTAACGTTTTATGCTCGAAAATTACATTAGATGACGTCGTATTCTAACAGTAGATCTAACCTTGTGAAACAAATGGTATTGTATCTGTGTCTAGTAGTTGCGAAGTTACGTGTTCGCAACTATGTGTCTACATGCATTATTTACAGTATACACCATCTTAGTATCCATGGTATCTACACAAATACTACAAATGGTTTCCTCAAATGGCCCAATACACACATTCTGTTTATAAACACAGACAGCAGTCAGAACACAGGCCACAGCGCGTGTATTATTGATTTAACTGGGGCAAATGTACCTTGCGATACACAATACATGACGTCAGTACTCGCGGGAGATCTACATGTACATGAATTATGTGTACAATTATAACGCAAATGAGTTTAAATACGAATGGGTTTGTCAACGTTTGACTGTTTGGAGACACAGGTGGAAGACTCGGACCTATGACACCAAAAAAATGCCTATTAAAAGAAATCCCATTACCCCACCCACTTGGTCTCGTACAGTACATAACGTTAATTCAAGGTGAGCATAAATAGCGCTATTATAGAAAGAGCCCTCTTTTTTCCGGCTCGCACAAACACAATAAACATCGATTACATGTATGAAATATGTCTCTGGCAATCGATAAAGGTATTAGGTGTGTGAATATACTCACTTCAAATCGCTGTTTCAAGTATTTATTGAGTTATTCGCGTTTTGATTACCCCATCCAAAGCGAAAGTTGCGTGTACGAAAGAATCTCACACAGAATCGGAGGCCGTCCGGCTGGATTATCGGTCATATTTGGCCGATAGCTGATCGCCAGCTCAAACTAAAGTCGTGCACCATGATCATATACATTAGAGACTCCAACCATACAAAGTTCGTCCAATTGTGATCATTCACCGATCTAAAAAACACCTTTTTTCCACTTTCATTCATGATTCACGTACTATCAGATTATGTCTTCCGCAATCCCGAAATAGGTTGAATGACGTCATACAGTTTAGATTTAGCCAATCAGAGATGTTCTTTACATAGACGCTTCCGGTTGTATTATGGAAGATGGTGCATTGACCCAGTTCCAGATAATGAACGAAATAAGACAAAAAAGTGTTTTTTAGATCGGCGAACGATCACAATTGGACGAACTTTGTATGGTTGGAGTCTCTAATGTATATGATCATGGTGCACGACTTTAGTTTGAGCTGGCGATCAGCTATCGCTAAATATGACCGATAATCCAGCCGGACGGCCTCCGATTCTGTGTGAGATTCTTTCGTACACGCAAATTTCGCTTTGGATGGGGTAATCAAAACGCGAATAACTCAATAAATACTTGAAACAGCGATTTGAAGTGAGTATATTCACACACCTAATACCTTTATCGATTGCCAGAGACATATTTCATACATTTAATCGATGTTTATTGTGTTTGTGCGAGCCGGAAAAAAGAGGGCTCTTTCTATAATAGCGCTATTTATGCTCACCTTGAATTAACGTTATGTACTGTACGAGACCAAGTGGGTGGGGTAATGGGATTTTTTTTTAATAGGCATTTTTTTGGTGTCATAGGTCCGAGTCTTCCACCTGTGTTTGGAGATAGTTGAAGCAAAATGGCAGAATGAGAAATGAATCATCGGCAGAATGAGAAATGAATCATCGACATTGAATGTGTAGATCGGCGACCGTGACCCATTTCTCCAGTGCAGTTTCTGACCAATGGTAGTCCTTCTTACATGCGTGTGCAGAATTGACAGAATTCAATTTTGTGACACAAAATTGAATTTTGTGGCACAAAAGTGAATTTTGTGACACAGAATTGAATTTTGTGACACAGAATTGAATTCTGTGGCACAGAATTGAATTTTGTTACACAGAATTGAATTTTGTGACACAAAAGTGAATTTTGTGACACAGAATTGAATTCTGTGGAATTGAATTTTGTGACACAGAATTGAATTCTGTGGCACAAAAGTGAATTTTGTGACACAGAATTGAATTTTGTGGCACAAAAATGAATTTTGTTGACAAAATTGAGTCATGTCCCACTTGGCGCCCCGTACTACACTGTGTTGACGGGATAAAAGCGGTTTTGTGAATTCGTTTCTCAAAATCCACTATTGCCATAGTAGCAAATGTACGAATGTCAATTTCCATATGTGTTATGTAACATTTTTTAATTTGTCTGGAAAATGTTTCTAAGATCGTGAAGTTGTAATTGATATGTCAAAGCCAAGTGGAGTGGAGAATTCCGACTGAAGTAAATACAGTGGAACCTCTCTAAACCGGACACCAAGAAACCACCTGTGATCTTATTTTTGATGAGTTTCTTGGTCATTTATTTCAGGTTATAATGTCTGTTCGTGATCGCATAGCACACAGCTATGGCTCAGAATGATCAAATGCCTGAGTTACAGTGAAACCTCGCTAAATGGGACACCCTGGGACTTAGCGAGGTTTCACTGTACAACAAATGGCGGGAAACACGATTCTAATTTTGCGGACGTAAAGAACAAAATCAATAGAAAAAGTAAGCAGACTACAGACACGTGGTATAACGTAAAGCAATCCATGATGTATAGTGTACATGGGCGGATCTGAAGGGGGAGGTGTTCGGGGTTGCAACCTCCCCGTTCAACCACGGAGTTCCCCAAATGCTGGATCCGCCCCTGGTGTATCATACACAACATTATACGTCCGTGATAGAATGCACCAACTGTCTAGGATACATTTTCACTGTTTACAATTATTTATATTTAATATTCGATTAACAAAACTCCAGGGTCAACAAATTTATTTTAACTCGGGAAGAGAAATCACACACTGGCTTAGAACATTTAAGTCATTGACATTGTATAGTGCGGAAATGGAGAACTCCAACTGCAATTAATAAGAATGTGTAATGGATAAGCAGAATTTGGTCTACAATCTCTTATATTGTCTAGTTTATGAATAATGTATGGCTACCCGTCTGCCATTATCATAAAACTACCGATAGCCACCAGCTTAGTATTCCGTAGGCGTTTCTGTTATTTACTATATGGAATAAAGGTTTGTTGGTCGGTCATCAGCCTGCAAGTTCGGATTCACGTAGGAAAAACCCCGGCGAGCGCCACCTCCCCCCCTCCCTCCCCTCCCCCCCCCCTAAAATTCGGCGAGTAAAGATATGTTTGCTCTAAAATGCGCCAGAATGCAGCAAAATGGGGTGTAGATATCAAAAATATTCAGGATGGCATACCGCCGGACCCACCTAGCAGTCTCCCCAGCTCCGCTCGGTTGACGAACAAACGGTGCTAGTTCGAATATATAGTAAACTATTTCAATTAAGAAGTCACCCCCCCCCCCCTAACCTGACATCCTGGAGCCGCACCTGGCCTGAGTCGGAATATATTTGCATCATGCATATGCTTCAAATGTGTATGTGTACAAACGTGTACGCCTGTCGGCTTACTAGCTGTGGAAGTATATAGACATACATTACTGAAACGTATTCTTGTCTTGCGACATGGAAGTTGAGAGCCATCTCAACGTTCTTTCCTCCAGTGATGTTGTTATTTGCCCTGGGCCCGTTTCACTAAACTTCGTACCACTAAAATGTTCGTAAGTGCATATTTAGAATCGTCTGGAAATTTCAATTGATGGATTTACATTTATTGAGCATAGGCTGCATATGCAGCCTTTGCTCAATAAATGTATATCCAATAATTGTTTGCAAGAAAACATTGTTAATGTGAAATTTACAGACTATCATAATGTTCCACTTACGAACATTTTAGTCGTACGATGTTTAGTGAAACGGGCCTCTGATTACTTATTGAGGACAGACGAAATTGTTTTAGCTGAACACTACGAAATTGGTTTTTATCGCATTTGATACTGCCATTCGATTCGTAGATAAACCCACAGGCATTCGGCGTGTTTCGGCTTTCATCCGTATAACCACATACGAATAACAAGGCTTATAACTTTGGTCGGACACGGCCTCGTATCATAACAAGAAAACATTGTTAATATGATATTTACAGACTTTTGCACTTTTTTACGTTTAGTGAAACGGACCGCCGACCTTTAGTGGCCGTTGAACAATCATGTCGATAGTTGTGCAGTGTTTACCCACGTGTGTCCACTTATCACTGTTCGCTGAAGCCGATGTTAGAATACAATTGTGGCATGGATCGTGGTAGTTATGCCACAGTCCTTGGCATAAGTAATAGTTAAATTACGGCCGAGTTTAAATCAAATACACTTGCAATTTTATGATCTAACTGATTTGTAGCATTTGCCAAATATGGAAAATTGGCACATGCGCAATTCTATGTGGGCGCGGCTCATTAATGACAGGAGCCGTTTTTGATCGCTCGACCTGTCACGGAATTGATACGGTCCAATCAGAATTATAGTGCCAGGTGGGGGAAAGTCCCTTCACCTGCCATGTTTACGTCGTGAAGGCCGTTGCTATCGTCATATACGCGTTGTCTGGCACAGTTCCTGTTGACATCATTCGGTCATTGAGAGGAACAGCCGTGCAATAATTGCCGTGCGTGTAAGTGCCCATACGTTTCAGATACACACACGGCAATTATTGCACGGCATCTCATTAAATTAGGCTCCACTTAGTTACACCACATTCTAAGCTCCACCCCTTTAGATACACAGAACAACTTGGTATTAGAAATTATAGCAGGTGCGTGTATAATGCTGAAGGTCTTTGGGCTATGATACAAAAACAATTACAGCACTTGCAATCTATATGTTTCTACTGTCTGTTCCACGTTTTTCTGCCGACGAACTTCTGGCTATCAAACACATTAAATCTAAAAATATATTTAAATGTAAGTACATGTAGTTTTCATAAATAATACAAATGTCACCCTCACCCAAAAACAAATATTTTACGAAATTCCATCAAATATTGATTTTATTGCGAAAAACGATTTTCCTATGAGAATTTAACATGAAAGCTAAAAATAGATTTTTTAAAATATATTTTTTAATTGTGGACATATTTTCAAAATCTAACGTTTGTTTTCTAAGTTACATCATTTCCAAGCTATCTAGCCAGGTTTCGGAGGCAATTTCCAAATTGTTTCGTTTTTCGACCCTCATTGTCTCGCACTAAAATCAATATTTGATGGAAATTTATCAAATATAAAAATTAGTGGAGGGTGAAGTTTTTGTTATGATGAAAAAGTACTTACCTGTAGATATTTCTGAGATTTAATGTGTTTAATAGCCAAAGGTTCGTCGACAGCAAAACGTGGAACAGAGAGTAGTAATAATATTGCAAGGCGATTGTAATGGATACCGGTAGTTTGCCTTTCTCTTGTAAATTTAATTTAATATTATATTATCATTTGTAAATACTCGGTAATGAACTATGCAAACTATTCGAGAATATCCACAATTTGTCTGCCATAGGTAAACGAATAATCACAACGTGTTTATTATGTTACGGCGAATTTATTCAGTTTACAAGCGAAAAACAGCTGGGTGTACTCTAATGTTCCGTGATGAGCCGGGCAGACTTGATTTATCTGTCCGGTTTTTGCGCGAATCACCGGTTACATCAGCGGAATGATGTCTTCAAAGTGAAGAGACTTGATACAAAGTAACTATACTGTGGTAGCACATTTCTGCCATGCACATACCGTGATATCATGAGAGCTAAGTCGTCTTAACTATGCAATTATCGCGTCAATACGACTTACTGAGTACCAATACGTGATAAACTGGACGAGATATATAACACGAACATTCGTGGAAAACATAATACTGCTCACTAGCACTAGTGACATCGACTTTTTAATATATTCTACCCTTTTCTCTTGTCCAATTAAGAAGGTATGATGACTTACAGCATTCAAATCTGGTCTTGCCCAGTTAATGAGTCGTCTTGACGCGATAAGTATCGCGTCAAGACGACTTACTAACTGATCAATACGATATTAATATACTAAAATCGATGCTAATAGTGGGTAGTATCACCTTTTTGACCTTTTTGTTCGTGTCATTTCAATGTATCTCGTCATGACCAATTATATAGAGAATAGTAGGTTAGTGCCGTGAATGGGAAAACATCTGGCAAGGCTTAGGAAACGGGATGGGCGGCTCTGCCTCCGTTTCCGTACCGCGTCAGATAGTTGCCGATTCAAGGCACAAACCTACTACATGTATTAAGTTTATCTCGTCAACACTACAAATAGCTTTAAAATGCAAAATAATAACCACAGCTGCATCCTAAAAATCGGAGAATCAACTAGTATGACAACCGCACATATTCATACGCAGTGATTATATCGTATTGACAGGATATCAAAAATGTTTCACAGCACCGTGTTTCACCGCACATACGCACTGTGTGACGTGAACATTATGTAGTTAAGACGACTTATAATGCGTATTAAGACGACTTAGCTACCACGTGACCACGTTACGTAGATGACAGAAATATGCCATCATACTATAGTTATGTTTAAATACAGCGTTATCCAGTGCATTACGGAACATTTCACGTTTGTGGCCAGGCATTTCCGGCTTGGACATAAAGTAGTTCAGCCAAATCATGAAAGTAGTTCCGGTTTAGACATGTGTGCCACCCACGGTATTTGAAGTTTCGCCACTTGTTGGTTGGTAAGACGCGGCCATTGTTGCGTTGTTTTCTGCTAGACCTGAGATAAAGTATGATGAAGGCAACGTTTGGTTCTCACCAAATACCTGTAACTACCTGTTATATCCAACGATACAGGGATATTTGTTATGCTTTTTTGACACAAACTCCACATGAACTCCGAATTTTGCGTCGACGTTCGATGTCAAAATCAATATAGGCGATGAGGGAGGATACCAGTAGCCATTTCACTAAAATTGCTAAGCATACTTATCTAGCTAAGTATACTTTGAGGGAGTAATCATTTATTTCCCCCGAAATGCCTTATATCATAATAGAACTAACGACTGCATATAGTTGATGATTAAAAGTATGCATAATTATTATACTGTATTTATTACATTATCACAGCCAAAATGGCTGTGATAATGTAATAAATTCAGTATTTTGGCTGTGATAATGTAATCAATTCAGTATATTAAAAATTAATAAATGTATCCTTAAATTGAAAAGTTCTCCCTCAAAGCAGGATAAGTATACTTTGCATTTGTTGTGTGAAATATGCTACAGAGCCAATGCACGTCGTCTCCTGTACCCGGCAGGTGCGGACATCATAATAACGGATGTCTTGAATAAATCTGGAACAGATATAATATCACGTGAAAAACAACAACGGGATTAATATACCAGGCTGTTGTTGTAGATAATGCTTTGAACGAAGTGCAATATAATTTGTCGGTGCACCACTATGGAGCAGATGGTCGTCTAAATGTAAACACGATTTACATGGGGTTTACATAGTTTATGGGTTTACATGGTGTATGGGTTTACACGGTGTACTGGTTTACATGGTGTATGGGTTTACATGGTGTATGGGTTTACATGGTGTACGGATTTACATGGCGTACGGGTTTACATGGTGTATGGGTTTACATGGTGTATGGGTTCACATAGTGTAAGGGTTTACATGGTGTATGGGTTTACATAGTGTATGGGTTTACATGGTGTATGGATTTACACGGTGTACTGGTTTGCATGGTGTATGGGTTTACATAGTGTACGGGTTTACATGGTGTATGGGTTTACATGGTGTATGGGTTTACATAGTGTATGGGTTTACATGGTGTATGGGTTTACATGGTGTACGGGTTTACATGGTGTACGGGTTTACATGGTGTACGGGTTTACATGGTGTATCATGGTGTATGGGTTTACATGGTGTACGGATTTACATGGCGTACGGGTTTACATGGTGTATGGGTTTACATGGTGAATAGGTTTACATAGTGTATGGGTTTACATGGTGTATGGGTTTACATAGTGTATGGGTTTACATGGTGTATGGATTTACACGGTGTACTGGTTTGCATGGTGTATGGGTTTACATAGTGTATGGGTTTACATGGTGTATGGGTTTGTATGGGTTTACATGGTGTATGGGTTTACATGATGTACGGGTTTACATGGTGTACGGGTTTACATGGTGTACGGGTTTACATGGTGTACGGGTTTACATGGTGTACGGGTTTACATAGTGTATGGGTTTACACGGTGTACTGGTTTACATGGTGTATGGGTTTACATGGTGTACGGGTTTATATGGTGTACGGGTTTACATGGTGTACGGGTTTACATAGTGTATGGGTTTACACGGTGTACTGGTTTACATGGTGTATGGGTTTACATGGTGTACGGGTTTACATGGTGTACGGGTTTACATGGTGTATGGGTTTACATGGTGTACGGGTTTACATGGTGTACGGGTTTACATGGCGTACGGGTGTAAATGATGTACGGGTGTACGGGTGTACGGATTTACATGGTGTACGGGTTTACATGATGTATGGGTTTACATGGTGTACGGGTTTACATGGCGTACGGGTTTACATGGTGTATGGATTTACATGGAAATCGGGTTTACATGGTGTAAGGGTTTACATGGAGTACGTATTTACATGGTGTACGGGTTTGCATGGTGTACGGGTTTACATGGTATATGGGTTTACATGGTGTACGGATTTACATGGTGTGCGGGTTTACATGGTGTACGGGTTTACATGGTGTACGCGTTTACATGGTGTACGGGTTTACATGGTGTACGCGTTTACATGGTGTACATTTTTACATTGTGTACGGATTTACATGGTGTACGGGTTTACATGGTGTACGGATTTACATGGTGTACGCTATAAACATGTGCAATATTTACGTCCTCAAATTCAACGATATACTAATAGTTTACCAACGTCATCCATACTATTGGAGGGGCCGCCAGGAACCCATGGCGAAAGATACCGCAAACAAGGGCAACACAAAACTACTGGAGAGAGGAATATGAAAGCTAAATCATTATTGCTTCCTCGAATGGAATTGTTTCCATGACATATGTGGTCTATTAATAACCCTTAGACCGCTACACGCAACAAGTGTCGTCTGCTGTTGCTTTTATATATTGCCTTATTTCTCAATGAAAACATGGTTTGACAGCACTTCAGAATCATTTCCAAATGAAATGATTATAAAGTGCTGTCAAAGCATGTTGTAACTTATTCTAAAGTGATGTCAAAGCATGTTTTTGATGATAAAAATGGAAAATAGAAAATAATCAGCAGACGACAAAAAAATAAGATAGCGGTGTAAGGGTTAATTGCATATTCGCCGCATTTCAGATGTTTTTCGTGACAGCATATGAGCTAATAGTTTACAACCTACATTGTATATTGCATAAACACTGATTTCCTTTCTACGATAGTGTCTGGGAATCGTTTAAAAACGTTCTTTAATTTCACAATGCTGTGTATTTGTAATCAAACCAATGATATTGGTATTTGTATAGAACTGCACGGTATAACTCACGCAAGTATATTTAATTAACTTATTTTAAATACAATGTACATATTATATTTGGTTTGATTCTGGTATTGTATTATAACTCTTATATTAACGGTTTCTTTTTGTATGAAATTCGAATTGCTTCATGGCAGTTATTGATAAGAAATAGACCTGCCCGCCTGAAGGTTATCGAGTGGACAAAGATCAATAAACGATATATAACGATTAACAGCGTTGAGCTTTCGCCCCTGTTTGTTTTCCGGGCGACGTAGTTCGTACCTTGTGTTTGAGCGGCGTTTGACAAACGGCGCAACTGTTTCTGTACGGATCAATAGGACCAGCACAGCTTCCCTGGAAACGCCGGACGGCCACGCTGGAAAACACACCACTCGGCGTAGCCACGTTTGTAACCAGCGTAGATACTGATCTGGATGTAGTTTGGTTGAGATCTGAGTGAGAATGTCATTTATGTATAAGAATATAATCTAGTATATAATCTAATTAACAGCATAGGTATAATAGTCAGGGTGAGTATATATATGTACAATGTACTCATTGGTAATGGCCCGGATTGTTGAATGTGTTTGGATGAGTGAACTGATTCGCGTATGAATTCTTACATGTGTGCAATGGGATTAGGATATACACTATTTACAATGCTAAAGATCACAAACTGACAAACAATGGCGTCGACGTTATGTCACGTTTTTATGTTCGCCCAAGGGTGAGAAAACGGACCCTACAGCATTGGTTACACATGCATAGACTTTCGCTTTTTTACAGTCATACAATCAGATTTGAGTCTAATCATTTTCCTGACGGTAATATGGACACTTCCGCGATTGAATGGTGAACAGCATAGCCGCAGATCAGACTGCGCGGACGCGCATGCTGATCTTCGGCTATGCTGGTCACATACGTCGTACGGTACATTTTCTCAGCCATGTATAACCGCAGATCCGCACAAACCATTAGCCACTTATAATCGCTGATCCGCACTCGCTATGCTGGTCACTGCATGCTAGATGAGTGAGTTCCTTCTCGCAGCTGAGTCTAATACTAGTTTATAGTGTGGTAAAAAGTTATCAAAGTGGGAAAGTCTTATTCACCGCGCATTACAGTACCAGGAATACGTGCATTTGGAGAGACCGTTTGGAATATTTCCGCCAACAATAGCACAGTAGAATATTGTCAATAGTGGCCGGACGTGTTCGGTTTATTGTCGCGTGTGGAGGATTTATTTCAGTGTGTGTCATGCGAAGTTTGGTATTGACAACGGAACTATTAATATTGGTATGCTTACGGTTGTATAGTATGTAATATCGAATAAAAAAAGAAGCAATAACGACAGTTATGCTTTATTGTTGATATTTGAAATACATATTTTCTGAATTTTTGGATTTTATGAAATTTAATTCTAAAGAAACTAGTAACATTGGTATGCTTATATTCGTATAGTATGTATGTAAAGCACATAAAGAAATCAGCACTAGAGACAATACGCAAATATTGCTGATATTTTGAAATACCCATTTTCTTAATTTTGATCTTCAATGAAAGTTAATTCTGAAATTTACGTAAATTCAGTCTTCTTTTTGTTGTCTTTTTAATCTTTCGAAATATTTTAGCGTAATTTACGGCATTATAAATGCTAGTTTAAAAATTACCGAGTGAAAAATTCACACCTGTTATCGCATAAACGGCACGACTTACAAGGTTCCTCAGTGTGTGCCGCCGTGATCACGTGACGTGGAATAAGGCGACACGCCCAGACCGGCGGACGAATATCTCTCACTACTCCAGTAAGTAGCGCAATGTGTAATGGGGCCATCGGCCGAGACAAGGGACCTTACTTTTCAAATTAGTCCGGTTTATTTATATACATTGTATGTATAGTCATAGCTGGATATAATATTTTTCAAAACGACATTATGTACTCTTCTTTAATTTTCAAATTATTCACCATCTTCCGGTTTATTTATACATGTATGCATATACACAGCTGGGTGTATTTTATTTTTCAAAATGGTAGTATGTGCATCTCATTGGCTGAACAGCGAAAAGCGAACAGCGTGGCCCAAGTTCAGACTGCTGCCGCACAGTCTGAACTTGGGCCACGCTGTTCGCAAACATCTTACGGTCCTGGGGCCCGTGGGCCCGTTTAACTAAACTTCGTACGACTAAAGTGCAAAAGTATGATAGTCTGTACATTTCAGATTCACAATGACTTTTTGCAAACAATTATTGGATTTACATTTATTGAGCATAGGCTGGATCCTAAATTTGCATTTACGAACATTTTAGTCGTACGAAGTTTAGTGAAATGCGCCCCTGTTTGTTAGCAGGTGCCGATTTTGAGACTTACATGTCAGCATTAGTTTGTATAGAATACATACGTGTTGGGCTCAGAAAGTGAAAAAGAAAAGCTTAGTGAAAACGAAATAATTTAATTTTAGAATCGTATCGTATTTTCACTTACTAGTTGGCGGAATTAAAAATCAGAGTTTGGTTAAAACAATATTTATAATACTGAAATACAACTCGCGTTCCAAACGTTCAGATGAAATTTCGACATAAATGTTACTATATTTATTTTATGTATTTAATTAAAAGTAGCGTAGTATAAAAACTTTCACGTGAAACAGAGAAGAATACAAATCGCCCTATCTCAATAACTATGATGTATATCCGTTCATGATATCGTCTTTTTCTGTAAAGTGTCAACTCGTAATTTGGTATCAACCATCCAGTGAAAACAAACAAACAAACAAACAAACAAACACACAGCATGAGTCTATAACATAATATACATCTATATACAAGGCTGGGGGCCGTTTCACTAAACTTCCCACGACTAAAATGTTCGTATGTGCAAAATTATGATAGTCTGTACATTTCACATTAACAATGTGTTCTTGCAAACAATTATTGGATTTACATTTATTGAGCATAGGCTGCATATGCAGCCTATGCTCAATAAATGTAAATCCATCAATTGAAATTTACACACTATTCTAAATGTGCACTCACGAACATTTCGTCGTACGATGTTTAGTGAAACGGGCCCCTGGTATCTCGTGAGGATGCATAGTACATGTATGTGAGAATTGGAAGTCGAGTTGAATGAATGAGGATTGATCTAAAGGTTTCTGGCAGCTTCTATAAATAATGGTGCCAGCTGAAGATTTATTTGTGCATACTGCAACAATGTTGATGGAAACACATCAGACTGCATGTTTAGTCTTCGGCAATACATATGTAAGACACAGGGGCCCGTTTCGCTAAGCTTCCTACGATAAAAATGTTCGTAAGTGCAAAATTATGATAGTATGTACATTTTAAATTAACACTATTTTCTTGTAAGCAATTATTGGATTTACATTTATTGAGCATAGGCTGCATATCTCAATATATGTAAATCCATCACTTGAAATTTCCAGACGTTCCTAAATTTGCACTTACGAACATTTTACTCATACGAAATTTAGTGAAACGGCCCCCTGATCGGGGGTCAGTCTCAGAACGGGGGCTAATCCCAGAACGGGGGCCGAAAACGTGACGTCAATCCCAGAACGGGGGCCAATCTGAAATGGCCGATAAATACCGGAAAGTTCAACACACAAGATACGACCGTCATGGAAACAAAAAAAGGCATACTTTTAATTCACTTCGTTGCTAAACACTTCCCGGTGGGTAATGTACGTTTGGCTTAGATGACGTTACGTCACTAACTTTGACGTTATTCAGTCTTGAAATCAAAATGGAACGTGCAGATTTGGCACACGTTCTGGGAAAAACTGACACCCGTTCTGGGATTAGCTCCCCGTTCTGGAATTTGGCCCCCGTTCTGGGGCTGACCACCGATTTGAGTCTTACACATTAGAAATGTAGTCTTGAATAACATAGAAGTCAATGTCGTAAATGTGTCAATATCGAACAAACTGATCACGGGTTTTGATTAACCCAAATAAAATGCAATATTGTAATGGAAATTGGGAACTGTGTGAGATAAAACAGTGTTCATAGCAGTCAATGTGAGATAAAACAGTGTTCATAGCAGTCAATGTGAGATAGTACGGAGCCCCGCAGGGGACAAGTTTTTTTTAATTTATTCTTTACCACGAAATAACAATTCGTTCCCTCAATTTAACAATTCGTTCCCTCGAATCAACAATTCGTTCCTTCGAATTAACAATTCGTTCCCTCGAATTAACAATTCGTTCCCTCGAATTAACAATTCGTTCCCAATTCGTTCCCTCGAATTAACAATTCGTTCCCTCGAATTAACAATTCGTTCCCTCAATTTAACAATTCGTTCCCTCGAATTAACAATTCGTTCCCTCGAATTAACAATTCGTTCCCTCAATTTAACAATTCGTTCCCTCGAATTAACAATTTGTTCCCACGAATTAACAATTCCCGTTATTTCGTGGAAACGAATTGTTAAATTGAGGGAACGAATTGTTAATTCGTGGGAACGAATTGTTAATTCGTGGGAACGAATTGTTAAATTGAGGGAACGAATTGTTATTTCGTGGGAACGAATTAATAAAAAGTAGAATTCTACGTCCCCTTCGCGGCTCCGTATGAGATAGACATGCGAGTTTGTATAATTCAATGTCCTGCTAGTTCTTTGAAACTTCACATGACATTTTGCTTGTTGAGTTTTATATTTTTTGTCAGTTTTCGTTATTTCGTTTTGGGATAATGGTAACTAACGAGTTAAGACATTTAGCTTTCAGGGACAATACCATGACGAGTATGGGAAATTATACTGATTTATTATACATAGTTTTTGTAACGCCCGCTTGCGGACAGTACGATGTAGTCGGCACATTGGCGTACGCACGGCCGTACGTATGTGCGTCCGGGTTAAAGTTTTTGGTTAAAGAATTTTGGTATACTATCAAAGCCTCGGCGGGCGCGACATCTGGGCCGCGGCCATCTAGTTGAAATTATACGGCAATTTTAAATTAGATCGCATGTTATTTCATACAACTGGCTTCGTCAGTGTATTAACACCGTGTAATACAAACATAATGTACTAGTGTAATAAATATGCTAATTAGAACACTGCAGAAAAAAAATCAAATCAGTCGTCAGTAGAGCTCCAATGTATTGTGTTGTGCTACATATAAATACAATCTACTGTTTGTGTTTATTTAATGTGCTATTTATTAAAGGTACATTTCCCACTCAGTAGGCACAAAATGTTCTTTATATCATAGACACCATCGGAGATATTTTCTGGCAAAATAAACATTAATTCACCATTATCCCACGTATTGATTGGCATTATTATACATTTTATTTCAGATGCAAATTTCCACACTGATATCAGGGGCGATAACCGTGTTTCATTAAAATTTTAACGGGCATTACTATTTATTCTCTGTATTTATTTCTTGATGCCGTGCAATGATCATACATTATAATCTGTCAAAAATATTATTTTTTCAGGTGGCTCATTTAATTAATATACATAATTAAAAATAGTATGACTCATTTGCATATGAAAATAGCCTGATACCACCGCGAGTCACTATCAGTAAAATAAACATTACTTAATTATTATATCTGAATGGCGGTCACTCGTATTTTTTTAGAACTGGTGGAACATCGACACAATTATACATTTATTTAATTCCTATAGCGAACATATTGTGCCTACTGAGTGGGCATGTACCTTTAAACTAGTTGACTGATTTCATAAGAAATTTCATATGAAATCAATACACTCGTTTAATATATGTCATGTTAAATCCTCATTTATGTAAGATCCTCTGTTATCTATCCGACACACTGCCCACGTATCTTCCATGTGACATACGCAAGGTGTATGATCACGTGGTTACAACAACAACAATAATAAGTAGTGAAACTTTCAGAAGCACTTCGATTCAAACACGTCTTCTTTATTCTCTCCTTATTATGTAACGGATTTGGATGAAATATGGCGCATCAAACGCGCCTTGTTAAGCTGCATTTGGTGGTCTCGGTACTTTGGCCCAAACTGTTGCCGTTTTTGCGAGGAATCGATTTCCGTGTGTACGCGCAAACGACATAAGTATGTGCCAAACTTCCGGGACCACCAAATGCAGCTCATGAAGACGCGTTTGCTGCGCGAAATTTCATCAACATTCGCTAAAATATCAAATAATACTGACTTTGGAGTGAGCGCGCTTTCAACACTTTCAGCCATTGTTGTTGTTGTTGTAACCACGTGATCATGCACCTTGATACAGCCAGTATCAGTACACAGCGTATATGGACACGTTGGTGAATCTTCCTGAACAACATATTAAAGAAAAATCCAATATGTGAACAATAACATAGTATTGATTTTCCATTTCCAGTTGATCAATAAATCTGGTAATGTGTAACTAATTTGGGTTAAACGTTGCAATATGTCACATCGATGCTTATGCGAAGATTATTAGACATAAAATCGCAAATGATCGGAAAACAAATAAGCCAAAGCTGCATTTTTCAGTATAGGTCCAGAATATTATTAGGAGAAACATATCGAAACTCCCTATGAATCCCACTGGAGCTTAATCTAGAATTCAAGATTGCCTCCAATATGGCTGCTATAAATTGATTAAACACATAAGGTGACTATAATGAAGATATTCACACATAGGGTGGCAGCATACCACTGAACAATGTATATATTAACCTTTCCAATAATTATGAGTCGCTTACCCTTTCAAATATCCAAGATTGACAACACCATAAGTAAAAGTTACATTTTCATCTTTCTGTTTAATTGTCGTGGAGTTACATTTATTACTAAATCTTCAAAAAGTGTATATTTGAAATAATATGGTTGTAAACATTGTCCAATATACATAACAGAAGGCCGCAGCCCGCATGTTGAGAGATGCCTACTGTCTGTTTCACGAAAGCTGCCCAAATTTTTCGGCCATATAAACAATTCAAAAACCATATTTTTTTCCATAATATTAAATTAAAGGAAAATTTAAGAATGAGCCTTCTTTTTATTTCGAGAAATTTGGTCAAATATTGATTTTATTGCAATGAAAACAAAATTTCGTTTTTTTGACTCCTCCCACAACTCCTCTACCTTTTTCCCCCATGTTAAATTCCCATAGACAAATCAATTTTTCGTAATAAAATCAATATTTGACCAAATTTCACGAAATAAAAAGAAGGCTCATTCTTAAATATTCCTTTAATTTAATATTATCGAAAAAAATATTGTTTTTGAATTGTTTATATGGCCGTAACATTTGGGCAGCTTTCGTGAAACAGACTATAGGCTGTTGTTAGTCCGAGGGTGTATGGATAATCCCAATGTTTAGTGATCGCATCATACGTGGTTGGATATATAGAGAATAGTAGGTTAGTGCCGTGAATGGGAAACAATATCTGGCAAGGCTCAGGAAACGGGATGGGCGAGGCTCTGCCGAGCACATCCCGTTTCCGTGCCGCGCCAGATATGTTTTCCCATTCACGGCACTAACCTACTATTCTATTTATCCCGTCAACACCTACAAATGACTGTAAAATTCAAAAATATAACCCCAGCCACCGCACATATTCATACGCAGTGATTAGGTCGTATTGACAGGATATCAAACATATTTCACGGTACCGCGTTTCACGGCACATACGCACTGTGTTGACGGGATAAATATGGTACTTAAAACGTTTAATTCAAAATTCGTAATACCATTAATGCAAGGTAATTTGACCTTGACTTTGTGTAGGAAGTCAAAATGGATGGTCGACAGAATGAAAGTATGAATGGTAACAAAACAAACGTATGGTAAAACTAATGGTATTTTGGTAATTTTCTGATTGCGATTGACTTAGAAAGCACAGCGCACTATAAGACAGAATAACATAATAATAGGCTGTGACAACGTACGAAGACATACAATGCCTCCCGCAGGAGTCAATGCCAAGCTATAGAACCGGAAATGGAAATGTAAAATACTAGACGATCGTGCTTTAGATCTTAAAATATCAGCACAAGTAAAGCTAAATGGTGACTTACTTTGTGGGTGAACTACTTACAATAAGTCAAACTACATCTAAAAAACTGATTCTTCCACCACTAACATTTGTTAAACGGTTGATGATACGTAAAGCTACATAATATTGCAATTGTAAAATCATTTCGACAAAAAGAACACATATGAACAAATACACGGTACGTAACCAGTTCTAAACTTGGTTTAAGCTTATGCAAATTGTATCCATATGTATTCGATTCGCACGTGCAATCTCATCGTTATCAGAGGTGTCCCGATACTTTGCTACAGAAAGTAGAGAATACCAGGTTAGTGTCGATTGATATAGAGAATAGTAGGTTAGTGCCGTGAATGGTCAAAAATGTATGGCAAGGCTTAGGAAACGGGATGGGCGAGGCTCTGCCAAGCCCATCCCGTTTCCGTGCCGCGCCAGATATTTTTTACCATTCACGGCACTAACCTACTATTCTATTTATCCCGTCAACACCTACAAATAGCTTTAAAATGCAAAACAAAATAACCCAAGCCGCATCCTCAAAATCGGAGAATCGACTAGTATGATAACCGCACATATTCATACACAGTGATTAGGTCGTATTGATGTTTCACGACATCGTGTTTCACGGCACATGCGCACTGAGTTGACGGGATAAATCATGTTTATCAGGCAGCAATATCTACTCGTATTTATCAACATTTTCACATACAACACAACTTTTGCTTCATTTATTGCTAGGGAAATTGTCAATTTAATATACAATCGAACCTCCCCGAACAGCCACCTCTCTACAACAACACCCTCTCTGTAACAGCCGCCAGTTTATATCCCAAATGGATGATTTCCTCTATATCTAACCCTTAGAATGATGAGCACAAAAAATGGGAACGAAAAATGTCGCATGATGTTGCTTTTGTATTCTTTCTCAATAAAAACATGTTTTAAAAATGCTGTCAAAGCATGTATTTGATGAGAATTATCTAAGAAAATAAATAAACAGCAGACGACAAAATTTAATTCAACATTAACCTCCCTACAACAGCCACCTCTCTACAACAGCCATCTTCCCATGAGTGACTGTTGTAGAGAGGTTTCACTGTAGTATACTGGGGGCCGTTTCACTAAACTTCGTAAGACTAAAATGTTCCTAAGTGCAAACTTGTGATAGTCTGTAAATATCACATTAACAATGTTTTCTTGTAAACAATTATTGGATTTACATTTATTGAGCATAGGCTGCATATACAGCCTATGTTCAATAAATGTAAATCCATAATTGAAATTTACAGACGATCTTAAATTTGCACTTACGAACATTTTAGTCGTACGAAGTTTAGTGAAACGGGCCCCTGGTGTTAAATAATATAATGACAATGTAAGGCGCGGATCTTGTGAGGTTCAGTACTAAGCCACGACAACCGCTCTAACGTGGAAATACAAATGTTATGCCCAACGGTCTAGGGGGGCAGTGACCAGTTAATTTAAAATTATCCATTCCACGCAGTATGTATTTAATGCAATATTCCAAATAAGTGGACAGACAGCAATATGCGTTCGACATTTACACTAGAAGCTTCTACATAAACACAAATATGCTGCTCTATTAGTGCTCCTTACCTAATAAGGTGTGAAATATCTCGATGCAGCCTCTTTAAAATTATCCAATTCTGAGGTAAAATTTTCACTTTAAAACCATGCCGTGCCACGTCACTTGCGGAACTACAGATTGAATGTTGCATGTTCTCTCAATCATCATCCAGAGGCAATTCTATCATGGTGCAAACCAATTCCCATCCATGAGTTTTCTCTGAAATAAATTATTGTTTGAAACTCCCAGAAAAAATATGTTGTTTTGATTATTTTTTTGTCACAACATACCCTCAATTCGTATTTGCCCATTTCTGATCAATGGGAACAGGTCAGATGGCCCTGGAATGAGCATTGATCAATTAATGCGATGTAAAATCTGAATAAAATAAAAAATCAAGTACAAAATAATAATTAAACAATTAAAAATAAAAAATCAAGTACAAAATAATAATTAAACAATTAAAATGAATTTTAATCAGCAGAACTTCTGCTGATTAAAATTCATTTTAATTGTTTAATTATTATTTTGTACTTGATTTTTTATTTTATTTACTTGAAGTGTAATATTTATAAATTTCACCGGTGCCATTATACGAAACTGGCGGCTAACTGGTCACTGCTACCTAGTGTATTATGAGTTTTATTACATTGTGTTAATACACTGCCAGCGCCCATTTTATGCAAATACAACATTTTACGAAACCGCTGCAGTATTGAGTTTTGATACAAATATCAATTTAACTCCATTGTAAATACCTGTGGCATATCACAAAAATCTGTCACTCCGACTACAGTCTGAAACGCTAAACCTGTCCAAATTTTACGACTATATAAACAATGTAAACATAATATATTTTTCGATACTAATAGATTTTATCAAAATTTAATAATGAGAATTCTATTTATTTCGTGTAATTTGGTAACATATTTATTTTATCACGAACAATTGATTTGTATATGAGAATTTAGCATGGGGAAAAAGGAGGCGGAGGAGCTGTGGGAGGAGGCAAACAAAGAGAAAGATTTTGGAAATTAACTCCGAAACCTAGCTAGATAGATTGAGTGGACATGATCTAACTAAGAAAACAAAAGTTAAATTTTAAAAATCGGTCCAGTATTTCTAAAATTCAAAAATATTTCCCCATGTTAAATCCCCATAGACATCTTCACTCCGTGAAGATGTCTATGGGGATTTAACATGGGGAAATTGTTTTTTCGCAATAAAATCAATATTTGACCAAATTTCACGAAATAAAAAGAAGGCTCATTCTTAAATTTTCCTTTAATTTAATATTATCGAAAGAAATCTTGTTTTTGAATTGTTTATATAGCCGTTAAATTTTGAAAATCGGTTAGCTATTTCTGACATTAGAAAAATCCCCCCGTGTTAAATCCCCATAGACATCTTCAGCGAAATAAAAAGAAGGCTCATTCTTAAATTTCGATATAATTTAATATTATCAAAAATAATATTGTTTTTGCATAGCCGTACAATTTGAGCAGGTTTCGTGAAACAGACAGTAGTGTTCGCTATCTATGCCTCTGCTCCGAACTCTTCACTTTTGAAAGTTTGATTTTTTGTCTATAATAACTCCGGGAGATGTCTCGCGCCACTTAAAAGGAACATCTTAACAATTTTGACGAACAATTATTTTCAACTAAAAGTTCTATCACACCACGCGGCGAAGATAATTGCATTAAATCTGGTTTAATGGCTTATTTAAGCTAAGAGACGAATATGAAAGCCCTTCACGGAAGCAGCACTGCTCGTGGAGTAAACGGTTGTTATTTTAGTATGTTCAATGTGCATGATCACGTTGTTACAACAACAACAACACTGGCTGAAAGTGTTGAAAGCACGCCCACTCCAAAGTAAGTTTTATTTTATATTTTCCTTAATAGGCAACGTATTTTGATGAAATATGGTGCAGCAAACGCGTCTTCGTGAGCTGCATTTGGTCGTCCCGGGATTTCGGTACATACTTATCATGTCGTTTTTGCGAAGAATCGATTTCCGTGTCAATAGACACGGAAATCGATTCTTCGCGAAAACGACAGACATTTGGGCCAACGTACCGAGACCACCAAATGCAAGACGAGTTTGATGCGCCATATTTCATCAAAATCTGTTACATAGAAGGACAAAATAAAATAATACGTACTTTGAATCGGAGGGCTTCTGGAAGTTTCAGTACTTGTTGTTGGTGTTGTAACCACGTGATCATGCACCTTGATGTTTACTCGACATGAACTGTACAGTTGTCAGGCCCGTACGCAGGAATAAATTTAGGGGGTGGGGGTGGGGGAGGTGGCGGTGCGTTATTGACGGCGGGAAGGGCTAAACATTTTGTATTCTCACATCCACGGACAGACCTCGGCAGATTAACCATTTCACCCCTAATTAACTGGAATGGATTTTGATATGGTAATTTTGCAACCCAATCCAATCAGCACAACATGATTTTCAGACCAGTCCATTTATGAACATGGGGGTGTTTTTGTTCTCAAAATTATGAAAATTGCTTGCAAAAAATGCAGATCCTGATGAGACGGCTCGTCACGAGCCGGCTCATCTGTATCTACACTTTTTGACAATACAACTATACAGGCCTTTGTTGTTGAAAGAGTTAAGGGGGTGCGTACGCACCTGTCGCACCCCCTCTGCGTACGGGCCTTGTTGATAATGCTCTCACTCTAGCGATGTCACGGAAGTGACATGACTATAACATGATCTCAAAATAAGACTCCACAGATTTAGTTTTATTCAGCTTGCTTGCTGAAAGTGTGACTCAGTGATTATATGTTCATGTGTCCGTGCATGCGTCCGGGCAAACTTCTGGGTCTTAGATGGTTTGAGGTGTGGCTATCTTATATTTAAGGGTAGGAATTGGCTCTCAGATCTTCCCAAGCCAATGGCCGTTGGCCCGTTTTTCTTTCCGCATTTAGTATCGGTTACAATGCTTTAAATTAAGGAGATTATGAGACGGTTTATTTAACCTAGCTAGTTCATTCTCCTACCGCAGTCGTACAACTTACTATTTCTATTGTGTCTTATCCCGTCAACACAGTGCGTATGTGCCGTGAAACACGGTGCCGTGAAACATTTTTGATATCCAGTCAATACAATTTTTGCATTTTACAGCCATTTGTAGGTGTTGACGGGATAAATAGAATAGTAGGTTAGTGCCGTGACTGGGAAGAAATATCTGGCGCGGCACGGAAACGGGATGTGCTCGGCAGAGCCTCGCCCATCCTGTTTCCTGAGCCTTGCCAGATATTTTTTCCATTCACGGCACTAACCTACTATTCTCTATTTAGGTGGTCATTCCTTTGTAATCAAACAACGAATGTACAGCCGATTTGGTGTCACATAATTATGTACGGCCGCCCTTTCGTTCATCCGTTGTAAGTGTGCGTTAGTTTGTAAACACTGATGCGTGTATCTCTACACACATACGTCTGATTTACTTGAATTCATATGCCGGTTCATAATAATCTATATTCACATTGTATGGCCCACCAATGATGCCCGTATCACAGGTTGAAGTAACGGACCGAGGTCTATAAATACATTAAATATGCCTAAACGCATCAATAAATAAAAAAAAAAAAAATATTTTTTTTGTACTCCCTCCATATAGACTACATATGGAGTCTATATGGAGGGAGTAAAATAAATTGTTTTGCTTCTTTTTCTTCTTCATTTATTGATGCTTTTAGGCATATTTAATGTATTTATAAACCTCTGTCCGTTACTTCAACCTGTGGCCCGTATGTCCACGTTCAAGGTCACATGACTTATAAATTTCATTTATAGTTTACGGATTGTTGTAAACATTTGTGTAATACATGTAATAGTTATAGGTCATATATTGAATTTTTAATAAATTAATTTCTTAGCGACCGATATATATTCAATATGTGAACTATAACGTACTTGTGATTGTGATTGGCGGTGTGACACAAAGTGAGCGCGTGTGTGGACGGTAATATGCTTTGCGTCTCGTTAACTGATGACAACAAGGCCTACACTCAGTTCTGTATATGACGGCTGAACATTTAATGATTAATTTAATATATATTGGTGAAAATGTCGCAATATGCGATTAATTGAGATCAAATTATGTTCTTTCATTGGTCGAGAAAGTAGGATAAACGATAAGTAGTTTATAGGACGGTGTATTTTTCATTTCTACATATGACATTCCACAATTTATCCCCGATTCTATTGCCTAATTTTCTTCTTCTTGTCAAATCCCATTTATAATTTTATAAATATACGCGTCCGTACATCAGTTTTACAGCTTCTCAATACATGCATTGCACTAAACTGTTTTATTTGTACTCATATACAGTGGGGTCAGCGTGTAAGTGCACACACGAACGAACACGACAGGTTGGAACCAACCTGTCGTGTTCGTTCGTGTGTGCACTTACACGCTGACCCCACTGCAAGCATGACAGTCACAAAGGCTTGAACATTGTGCGATAATGCACATAATATTTCCTTAAGGTATTAGGTAATAGATAGATACACTTGACTTCAATTATAATTGTTTCATAAGAGTGATGTGATATATGAATATAACATATGTGAATGTTGTCTTGTTACTGTATACTATATGGAGCATTGAGTTACCATTTCCGCAATTGTGTATGGACAAGCCATTGCACAGTTTCACCACTTCGTGCGTTTGACACATACAGCAAATAATATAACAGTAAAGCAAATAAAATTTGGTGCAATACATAATAGACAGATATGACAACGGCAAGCTATAAATATTATGCCAGCAAACTATAAAAAAGACGAGATATCTGTGCATTTCTCATAAATGTCAACGTGTAAACTTTCTAATCTGATGCACAGCCTAGTGCTAATGTACGTGTTACCCATAGGTAAAGCCATATTTACTCGCATAGTAGGTGAGTAGACATTATATCGTATGTTCTACTTCACATTTTGAGTTCTTTGTCAAACGGAAGAACAGGTGAAACTGGCTGATGGCTGGAACACATAAAGACGGCACACTTTCGGAGCAATTACATTTGAATCAAACGATGATCAGGTATATAGTTGGTCCTTAATATTCCATGACATGATCACCACATGTGAAACGTGTGAAAAAAAAATACCCAGGTAGGTACCGTACATTCAAACCGTAGCTGAGTAAATGTGGTGCTATATCTTCACCTCGAACCGCGCGGAATTTCAAGAAAACAAACAAACGGAGAGAAAACCTGAGCAGACGACACGAGAGACGCCATACGGCAGCTGCTGCCTGGAGCAGACGATAAGGTGGCCATTTATCACCGTCTCGCGCCACGTCTCACGAGACCTGTAGATGATATTCAACTCATTGTGTCGTCGTCAATTAGATGTAGTCAGCGGAAAACTATAGTGTTAATGTGTTAATGTGTACAGGCGGTGGACGACGGGTCCACATCTAGGCTAGACTAAATTATTTTATTGCACGTACGATTATGGGGCATACATAGACAATACCAGGCTAGTGTTTTTGGGTAGCAACCTCATCATGTGCGGCTCGGAAACGAGAAGTAATTCGAGGAGGCTCTCCGAGGAATTCCTATTGTTTCCGAGCCGAGTTATGCTTTCACAACAATATATCAAAGGACATTTTTGCAGTATGTGTTTGTGGATGATACATAGACTAATAAGTAATCTAGAGTGGAAAGCGTTTAGCGAAAAATAAGGCGGGAAATCCACAGCAGTAACAACAATAACAACGAGTTACAATATTTTTTTTGAAAAACCCAAAATGATAGATTTCTATTCTGAGAATGGAAACCGAAATCGAAGATTGCGTTCGTGCACCGCACCATGGAGTTATGAATCGCGAATAATCGAGTATGGTGGTTAATCGTCCCACCTTTAGAATACTGAAACATGTTCAATAACATAAATTTAGCACACAAATAGAAAACAACACATTTATTACACTGAAAAGGCGATGATTCTACGCTGCTAAAACTATTTTTTATGACGTAAGACCCGTGTTTTAAAAAGTCCAACCCGCAAAATATGTGCTGCGACCGATATATGCTGTAAGACCTCAAATGTTGATGTTGGTTGTAGACTTCTTCGCTAGCGCTCGAATAAAAATGACAAACCTATCTCGTCAATACAAATAACGATAATTTTTTATCGGTCAGTATGAATGAGGTCAATGCAAAACTCTTTGCTAGAAAAATAGACAATACCAGGTAACACTGACAAGCCTAGGACATGTGTGGGAAGTCTCTGGTACGTTGAGAAAATCCTACCATGTCCGAGCCGGCTATGTAATAGTTATAGTTCACATATTTACTTTTTAATAAATTAATTTCGAGCGAGAAATATGTTAACTATAACTTACTTATTGTTTACCCAGCCGAGTCGCGAAACGTGATTTCGAATCGCTATACTAGTATGTGATCAGCGGTGCGACACGAAGTGAGCGCGTGTGTGGGTGGTAATTATGATTTTCGTCTCGTGAACTGATGCCAACAAGGCGTAAATCAGTTCTAAATAGAGCGCTAAACCCATTGCACCATTTAATGATTAATTTAATAGATATTGACGAATGCGTCGCAATATGCTACTACTTGAGGCGTTTCAATAAACTTCGTACCACTGAAATGCTCGTAAGCTCAAATTTAGAATCGCCTGGAAATTTCAATTGATAGATTTACATTTATGGAGCATAATCAGTGTTTACAAAAAAACATTCCGAATGTGAAATTTAAAGATTATCATAATTTTGCACATACACACATTTTAGTCGTACGAAGTTTAGTGAAACGGCTCCCAGGTCTAGTATTCCATTTATCATGTAATAATTCCAGCACAAAAATATTTACACAATTTCCTAACATTTCATTGGCCCGTAGCAAGTCTCTGTCCAAAATTTATATCCCAGTACACTCCCACTCCGAACTACTTTCCGTAACTGTGAGGCGCAGTTAAATGATAATTATTAAGAAAACGGAAAATAAACACATTTTCTTGATGAATTTATTTCAAATGCTGGAATTATAAGGAATGAATGGCCTTTTTGTGGAAATTTATCGGGGTTATAAACTTGGAAAAGTCGCGGGAATACTGGACGAGGCCTTCCGGCCTTCGTCCAGTATTCCCGTGACTTTTCCAAGTTTATACCCCGATAAATTCCACAAAAAGGCCTTTCATTCCTATAATGTTTATACTGTGACCTCCGCAAGTGTAATGCTGTTTTCGTCAATTATTTTTTACACTGATTTAATTCGGTAATTTCATGTGACATCCTTCGACCAATGGACCGATAGCAACAGTCGGTTTTCGTTCAGATTTACCGGATTTGCTGGTTTAACTTTTAACGGTTCCATTAATGTGAAAATTGGTATTTTTATTGTCTGAAAACGACTCAAAAACAGCTCGCCGATTAACCTGAATCTACAGTAGTTACAAATATGGACAGACACGTAGTGTTAATCATTTTAGCCCAAATGCTGAAGCAGGATCCATCATACCAGTTTGATGACCCATGTTAAACGTACCAGTTATTCACGGCACATACGTTATGAAGTGCATATCTTAGCTCAGTGTAGCACACTTTCAAGGTGTATGATCACGTGGTACTAACAACAACAACAAGTACCAGAATCCATCTGATTCAAAGTACGTATTCTTTTATATTGTCCTTATTACATAATGGATTTTGATGAAATATGGCGCATCAAACGCGTCTAACGACAGAAGTTTGGGCGAACTCCCTGTACCACCAAATATAGCTCTTGAAGACGCGTTTGCTGCGCCATATTTCATCAAAATCCGTTGCATATTAAGGAAAATATTAAATAATACTTACTTTGGAGTGGGCGACGTTGTTCTTGTTGTAACCACGTGATCATGCACCTTGACTTTGTGGTTCACGTTCCGGCAGTACGAAGTGAACTACTGTGCGCTTTATGACATGGATTTTGTTGAAGTTGCAATTTGACGACTGGAAACAAATCGCCCACGGACGGTTATAAAATGAGTGATTATTGTACAGTCGCCTCATTGCAACAACAACATAAAATATGCAATAAAGTTCAATAAATTGCACAATAAATTGTGTTCTGACCTTGATATCTTATTATCCCCTCGCCGATAGGCAAACTGGCAATATAGCGTTCAGTCCGTGCACGTACGTACGTACTTACTTTAGTAAGATAGTTCACATTTTAGTAACTTATGAACAACCTCACCGGTTTTAATCATATCTGGCCACAATCTGTGTCTAGAGATGGTGCTATACAGGTTCTATGTTAACATTGTATTTAAGGCTAATGCTAATAACTGCTTAACACCTTCATCGATTTCAATACTATGTGTTGCTAATGATGGGGCTTCGTTCTGCATACACCCTTTGTCACCAAAGATCAATGTCACTGAGGTTTATATTCATAATGTGTGTAAGGCCGTTGACGTTGTTTTTGTTTTCTCGACAACTGCTTTACCCATTCTTCGATTTCAATAATATTTGACCACAATATGTTTTGTATACAGTGTATGTATATGTATGAAATCCACATTGCTCGTACAGTGGAACATCTCTAAACCTGACACCCAGGGTGTCCGGTTTAGAGATTTTCCACTGTACTTCAGGCATAGTATCACTGCAGTATACATGTTGCTGCTTTGCAATTGATCACGAACAACCGTTGTTATCATAGATACCTGACAGAACCCATCAAAATTGAATACTTGGACGTTTTATGGTTTTCCGGGTTCGAGGGGTTCCACCGTAGTAGAATCCTATAATGTAATGCAGAAACAAACTAGAGTTCGTGTTGATTGAAAGAAGCAGCAAAACCTGCAAGTGAATCGGAATACAGACACGGCATGTCGACCGGCATCAGCAGGAATCTATTTTCATTTGTCAGCTGCTAACCGACTTCTGGAAGTATACCAGTCGCTACGGCTTAGTGGATAAGACATCCGCCTCACAACTGCGGGGTCCAATGTTCGAGCTTCCGATCGGATTGATGTGGCCGGTTGTTGAGTCGCCAGCTAGTTAAATTTAATGGTACCTATTGCCTGCCTGCCTGTCTGCCTGCCTGATGCCTAGCATATTCGATAGGGTGTCTCATAAGTCAAATAGGTGTATTTATATTGAACCGTTTGATCTTCTGACCCAATTCTATACAGTGGAACCCCTATAAACCGGACACAAAGTAAACACCTGTGATGTTATGTTTGATGAGTTTCTTGGTTATTTATCTCAGGTGTTAATGTCTGTTCGTGATCGCATAGCACACAACTATGGTTCTGAATTATCAAATGCCTGATTTACAGTGAAACCTCGCTAAACCGGACACCCTGGGGACCTCCCAGGGTGTCCGGTTTAGCGAGGTTTCACTGTATAAGTATTCTGGAAATATTTCCGAGGCAGATACAAGTACGATGATGGTGCCATTTTCCGGAGTATCTGCACTTATCGTACTAGTCAAGGGCGGATTTATATAGGGGAAAACCCGGCGCCCCCTTCCCCCAAAAAAACAATTCGGCAAGTAAAGATATTTTTGCTCTAAAATGCGCCAGAACGGACCCACCTAGCAGTCTCTGCTCGGTCGACGAACAAACGAAAATATAGTAAACAATTTCAATTAAAAAGACCCGCACGCCCCGCCCCTCTAGCCTGAAATCCCCGATCCGTACCTGCTAGATAACATTGCTCCGGTAGTTTTCTTAGGACATAAATGAAAACAGAAATTGATATGCAATACTAAATAATAATGGCGGGTGTGCGTAACGTACTTCGCTCACAATATTTTGGCCTGCATCGTGACAGATATTGGTGTTTTACATCAACTATCAATGTTCAATCCTCGCGGGTGTTCAGTGCCGACGAATGAATACATCATGAACACATACATGTCATACCGGATCTAGACATTCATCCTTAGTTTAAACATATTTTATTTGCATATTGTTTACAAGTTCATTGTCAATGTCAATGTTACTATATACAGTACTATACAAATGGGATTGGATTGAAAGCAAGCTTATTTAAATTGTCTCCCTTACATGTGACTAGATATCATAGGATGCCGAAACCAAGACATTCCTGCCATCAGTTTTAGAACAGTTTATATTCTGTGATAATTGATATTTTCTGGATTATAAGTTGTTCTGGTTTCAGCATCCTCTGATACATGGCAATTACATTAAAGCAATTAAATTTAAAATTCCGAAAATATAGCATTGACACAAATGTACAGACAATAAGTTCCATACAATCAATTACGTGCTACATTAAATGGAAAAACAAAAGGAAAAATGAAAAGTCATGCAGAGCATGCTGTTATTAGCCGATCAAATCAGGGTTCAATATATGTCCACATTTTAGTAGTTACGGAATCTCAGGGAAAAGTCAGAGAAGTGTTGATTTCCTCCCCAACCAAATTCTCCCAGTTATATTTAGCTATCATTAATATCTGATCATAGCAATACTTATGGTAGTCAAATGTAAACAATATTATTCCAGTTGAAATAATTAACCTTTGAATATAGGTGAAGGCGCTTAGCATTACACAAATATGTAGCAAGTCAACCGAAATCTCATAAATACCCGATTTTTGGCGGCCATCTTGAAAATATGATAATTATATACTGAATATTAGTGTAGTTTACGTAAATTCTTTAACATATCCATCAGAAATGTTTTTTAACAACTTACACCAATTTCCAAGTTAAGGACCATGACCTATTGGCTCATATATTTGCAATTTTCGACTTCCGTCAAGCATAAAGTTCCATGACCTTGAAATGACCTTGAACTTGGTTTAAAAAATGGCACCCAGATTTTTTGGAAACCTTATACATTCAAGTTTATAAAAACACCGGGTGCCATAAATTAACATATATATACCTACAATTGCCACTGGACTAGAAGGCAAACCGCCTAACTTTAGTTTACCGTGTTTATTTATAGCCAAATTGCAAACCGCCTAACTTTAGTTTACCGAACTCTTGTAGTGCCTGCATACCTTTAACTTGATACTTTTACCATCAACATAGGTATTATAAAATATGAATTATAACCGTTTCTAAAAGTTCCGTTTTTTTACCACATAGTAAGTGCACGAGTTCCGGCGAATAAACCTGTCCCACGATGTTTATACAAAATGGCTTCCCGAGAAATGATAGAAATGTCTGTGCGATTAAATTGTCTGTCGTGACGCACAGGACGGGTATAAATGTAGGTTTGATAAAATGTTCGATTGGAAACAATGTTTTCTCTATGCAAAATGTTTCTTTACGGGCCGGGACGACGTAAAAGTGTATTTTGAACCCGATGTTTACTCCTTTATATAGCAGCATCGGCCTCGGAAATGTGTCCGTTCTTTCCCGACCTAGCAATGATGATAATTTATAGCTCGAAAACGCGTTGACATAGCGCATCGGGGAATATATCGTTGCGGAATACTAACATTGTCCCAACTTCTGCAATAGGCGACAATGATATAACTCGGTTGACGTTTCGTGAAAGTCCGTTGTCTCGAGCCCGTCCGGGTTCGGCCTATTAAAAAGTAAAGCACCTTCCTATAATGAATCATATGGAGGGGGTATTGATGCTTTTATGCATTTATTGATGCTTTTATGCATATTTAATGTATTTATTGACCTCGATTCGTTACTTCAACCTGTGATACTGGGTACAATTATCCCAAGCGACATCCGCATATTATAATACCAGTCTAATAAAAGTAAGATAAATTATTTCCAAGGCATTTTCTATGTAGTATGTATTTTAATTTTCTCATAACATTGATCCTACGCCATGCCTTTCCGGTTATGTATTTTATGTGTTGGTGCCATGTTCCCTCGTTGTTGAAATATATACATAGATGCTTGTGACTATCAACTTCTGAGACATTAACATTATTCATGAGGATTGGGGGATGTACTTCTCTATTACGTTTACGTGATATAAGTAGTGATTCAGTTTTCCTTGGATTAAATGATACAAGCCAGGTATTAGACCAGTTAGTAATTATATCAAGATCGTTGTGTATAGTCCTGGATGCTGTTGCAGGAGAATCAACAATAAGATATAAACTGGTGTCGTCTGCGAAAATTCGAATATTAGAGTTTATATCCGTAACAATATCGTTTATATATAATAGAAATAACAGAGGACCGAGAATAGATCCTTGCGGGACGCCAGCCTTAATTTGGTTCCAGTTAGAATAAACACCTGGTAATACAACCCTTTGCTTGCGATTATTAAGATAACTTTTAAACCAGTCGTGAATATTATTAGTAACCAAACGTATACGAGGTCAGTTGGTAAGGTCAGAACAATGAGGAATTGTCATTTTAGGTGAGCTTGTCCACTTGCGCTTGTTTCGTCTTACTATATCAAAGTTTGAACATGTACTTTCACAGATTATATGCCTATCTTAGTGCACGAATGTGAAACCGAATTCCGCAAATACATGCCGTTGGATGAGCAAGTTCTTTAAGAATTGTTCATATGTTGGTGTTTTATGTGTTTGAGTGCATGGTTACCAACATAAAATGTACGTCACCACACGCGAGTTATACGTATAAGTACTGTAATTTACGTGCTTATTTCCTTTGTGGGTATTTGCCAGTATAAAACGTGTCCGAAAATTCGGAACGGTGAATGTGTAGATAATTGACGATTTCTGTAGTTTGTAATGATTGAGCATTAGTAGTTGCACAAAACTATGTAAATTACCCAAAACCAACGAAATCCACCCAAATCTACATAAAATCCACCAAAATACAAAACACCCATATTACACCACATACTGTCTGTGTATTGTATGCATTGTAGCGCTCTAGAGCAACTCAATGCTTACAAGTGGAAAACTTGCAGCTAATATTCGACATGTGACTAACACCCAGACTCGGCACGATGTGGACAATGAAAGTCGTAGTTGCGGAAACGCTAACTCTTGCAACGACAGTACTAGTTTCGGAAACGCTAACTTAACAGAGTTACCGTTGCTGGGGACGTTGCGGGAGTAACATGCAAGCGTTACCCTTTCCGCCACTACGAATGTCGCTGTTTCGGTACTATTCGGTCACTGGCATCGCTTCAAGTCTCGCTGGGGACTTGGACTTCTAGACAGATCAGTAGCCGATTTCACCAACATTGCAAAGTATACTTATCTAGCAAAGTATACTTTGAGGGAGAAATTTTCAATTTAAGGATAAATTTATTATTTTTTTATTATACTGAATTTATTACATTATCACAGCCATTTTGCCTGTGATAATGTAATACATTCAGTATAATAATTCTGCATACTTGTTATCATCAAATATATGCAGTGGTTAGCGTTATATGAAATAATGCATTTCAGGAAAAATAAATGATTACTCCCTCAAAGTATACTTTGCTAGAAAAGTATACTTTGCAATGTTGGTGAAATAGGCTACTGGAATGACTGTTAGCGGCAGATGTCCACAAAACGAGCATAATTATCTATAGTGTCCTTCTGGAGTCTGCAACATTCAAACAAATATACAGTAATTGGTTAAATAATGCAATAAGACACTAAACACATATTCAGAGCCGTTTACCTATGGTAGACACCAGCTGCCGCAGCCTGCCAATATTGATCAAACAAATTTCACGGTCCCGTGAGGCATCAATACAACACGGGCAACGTCATTCGATACTCGGAAACTCGTCGTCAGCTGATTCTGTCCGATATTCAATGGCTATCCCGAATCTACTGACTGTCACGCAGGCGCCCTGCGTGACAGCCAGAAAAGTCGGGTTATTTAATAGCCTGTGTTAAAATACTGTTTCCTGGAATTCGGATTATGTTGTCCGGAGACGTAGCGATCGGTTGTCAGTAACATAGGTTGACATAACCTATGACTATATTGTTCAACATTCGTCTTCCCACCTTTAGTTATATTTCCACCCTACTGATCTTTCGAATGCAACTGGAAACAAAGTTCCCGTCGTTATATAAACGTATCACACATTTCCGGGTGTTGTTTCTGTATTAACACAGCTCGTGTGCAATGTATGTGCATGAGGATGTGATAAATAAGTTAGATCACGTTTGTCCGCATGTACGAGCGATAATTCGCTCGCAAAAGCTCGCAGATTATCTCATCGTACATGCGGATGAACCGTGATCCAACTTATTCTTGCTGTTGTAGCTAATCATTTTCCCGTGTTTCAACTTTCTTCAATACACCACTTTTGGATATTTGTTATGTCAACGTCGATGTCCACCCATTCCATTAGTGTATCGTCCTGGTCCGAGGCCCGTTTCACTAAACGTCTTACGACTAAGAAGTTCGTAAGTGAAAATTTGAAATCCGCAATAACATTTGTTCTGACAGCCGAGTTTGGAAAATCTTTCGTGGATGTGCTACATGTAATTACGGGAACACGTACGTACAAAATTAGAGAAACACGTTGATGTGAGAAGCAAATTCATAAAAGTCTTCGTACGAACATTTGTATCGTATGAAGTTAAGTGAAACGGGTCCCTGATACTGTCCATGTACACACGTATGTGTGATGGCTAGTTACGGACTATCTACGCATACAGTGGGGTCAGCGTGTAAGGGCACACACGAACGAACACGACAGGTTGGAACCAACCTGTCGTGTTCGTTCGTGTGTGCACTTACAGGCTGACCCCATTGTACATTTCTACGACGATTTAGAATAGGAAAGTGTATTCCTTCGTTTTATGCCACGTAGAGAGGAAAAGTAATAATATAAGATGTTGTCTCCATTTCTGAACAGATCATTAAGCTAGTACATGTACCATTATTGTTATGAATATATTCGCCTCTAGCGCTTGGTGAAACAAATATTCCTCTTCACTTTTGTTATCGGTGTACTTGTCAAACCTATTTATAGAATATACTGGCAATAAATGAGTTAAGTAATAATTATACTTCATACACATGTATATTGCATTTTTAATAAATTAATTTCGTAGCGAGCGCTGACGAGCGTGAAATTAATTTATTAAACATTCAATATGTGAACTATAACGTACTTATTGTTTACCAGCCCACTCGCGAAGCTCCGCCCCTAAACGTGATTTCGAATCACTATACTAGCATGTGATTGGCGGTGTGACATGAAATGAACGCGTGTGTGGGCGGTAATATGATTTGCGTCTCGTGAACTGATGATAACAAAGCGTAAACTCAGTTCTAAATATAGCGGCTGAACATTTAATTATTAATTTAATAGATATTGGCGAAAGTGTCGCAATTTGCGATTAATTGAGGCGAAATGCCGTTCTTTCATCGGTCGAGAAAGTAGGGTTAAGTATAAATGACAATGTGGCGTTAAGAGATGGCATTTTCAATACCGACACAGTGGTGTAGGGGAGACCACTTATGTATAGTTATAAAGTGGTCATCTGAATGATGAGAAATAGTTCATCGTAGAAAGGTTGCTCTGTGGTCTTGTTTAATTACTTGAATGACTGACCAGTTGATACTTAGAGTACTTATCTTGATAACAACACTTTGAGGGAGAAATGTTTCAATTTAAGTTTAAATTTATTAATTTTTATTATACTGAATTTATTACATTATCATTGCCATTTTGGCTGTGATAATGTAATAAATTCAGTATAATAATTCTGCATACTTTTAATCATCAAATATATTCAGTCGTTATTTCTATATCAAATATTGCATTTCTTGAAAAAATAAATGATAACTCCCTCAAAGTATACCTAACTAGATAAGGATGCTTAGTAATTTTTGTGAAATCGGCTACTGGTAGTCGGATTCTGCGAGAACAATGATGACTCAACGTTATCTGCCGGCTGATACCATCAACAAGCAACGGAGCAACGTGCTTGAAGGTCCGATGTAATCTCACTCCGCCATTGTATGCGTGTCTAACCTATATTTACTCTATTGCACATTTTTTCAAGTGTTAGCCAATTTCGACAAATAGCAAATCCGGGGAGAGTCATGAGCGGAGGTTGGTGCGATTAATGGGCCCGTCATATTGCAGTTATTTTGGACGGCAACTGCATGGGATAACGTACGCCCTGGTGTCCATGAAACGTCCACCGTATGGAGGATTACAGACAAAACAAGAAAATGTGGCATATCGGCACACAAATAACCCACGGCGGTAGATTGGAGTAACTCCGACAAACGTCTTAACCGGACACAATGAGATACACACGGACACACATATTTGGACGGACGGACACATGGACGGTCACATAATACAAAGACAATACGCCTCCTGTCTCTACCATCATAGATTTGACACGAAGCTTATTTAGTATTGCGCATAATGTAGCTCCGGACCAGTCTGCGCATCCGCGCAGTCTGGTCCGGAACTGCATTGTTCGCGATGCGTTGGGAATCAGTATTGATGCGTTTAAGGAAAACATTAAGCAGAATCAGGCAACACGAGTGTAGTTGCTGATCAGTAGCTGATATTGGTATTGGTATCGGTATTGGTATAATCGCTGCAATGTGAGCTTATTGCGGGTTTGGCCAATGCAGCTACTGATCAGCAACTACACTTGCGTTGCCTGATTCTGCTTAATGTTTTCCTTAAACGCATCAATACTGATTCCCAACGCATCGCGAACAATGCAGCTCCGGACCAGACTGCGCGGATGCGCAGACTGGTCGGGAGCTACATTATGCGCAATACTAAATAAGCTTCGTGTCAAATCCAATGCAGCTACTGATCAGCAACTACACTCGTGTTGCCTGATTCTGCTTAATGTTTTCCTTAAACGCATCAATACTGATTCCCAACGCATCGCGAACAATGCAGTTCCGGACCAGACTGCGCGGATGCGCAGACTGGTCCGGAGCTACATTATGCGCAATACTAAATAAGCTACTGATCAGCAACTACACTCGTGTTGCCTGATTATGGCTTAATGTTTTCATTAAAGGTACATACCCACGCAGTAGGCACAAACTGTTCTTTATATCAGAGACATCATCTGAGACATTTTCTGGCAAAATAAACATTAATTCACCATTACACCACGTCTTTATTGGCATTATTATACATTTTATATCAGACGTAAATTGTCACACTGTCATCAGGGGCGATAACCGTGTTTCCTTAAAATGTTGACGGACAGTACTATTTATTATCTGTATTTATATTTTGATATGCAATGATCATACCTTATATTCTGTCGAAAATATAATTCTTTTCAGGTGACGCATTTAATTAGTATAAATAATTAAAAAATAGCATGCCTCATTTGCATATGAAATAGCCTGATACATGTACCACCCCGCGTGACTATCAGTAAAATACATATTACTAAATGATTATATCTGTATAGCGGGCACTCGTAATTTTTAGAACTGGTGGAATAGTGACACAATTATACACTTATTTAATTCCTATAAAGAACACGTTTTGCCTACTGGGTGGGAATGTACCTTTAAAAGCATAACTATTGATTCCCAACGCATCGCGAACAATGCAGCTCCGGACCAGACTGCGCGGATGCGCAGACTGGTCCGGAGCTACATAATGCGCAATACTAAATAAGCTTCGTGTCAAATCTATGATGGCAAATGAGATTAAATGGAGTTAGTTCTTATCTTTACTTATGGTAGCCCCTGATTACCTACTGTCTGTTTCACGAAAGCTGCCCAAATTTTACGACTATATAAACAATGCAAAAACAATATTTGTTTCGATATTATTATATTAAAGCAAAAGTTAAGAATGAGTCTTCTTTTTATTTCGTGAATTTTTGTCAAATATTGATTTTATTGCGAAAAAATAATTTTTCCCAGGATGGGCACATTTTTCGAAGTTTAGAAATACTGAAAATTTAACTTTTGTTTTCTTAGTTAATAGATCATTTCCAAGCTATTTAGCCAGTTTTCTGAGTCAAATCCCACATCTCCACCACCTCATTTCCCCCATGTTAAATTCCCATTGACACATCAAATTTTCGTAAAAAGAAAGTTCATTCTTAAATTTTGATAAAATTTAATATTATCAAAAAATAGATTGTTTTTGCATTGTTTATATGGCCGTAAAATTTGGGCAGGTTTCGTGAAACAGACAGTAGTACATTCCTAGGCTGCTGCAATTCTACGTGTATGTTGTTCTATCCATTGCGGGATAATTGGTCTAATTGACGAGTGTTACTAACAACTCCACGCCTTCAACGACGCTGCATTCATTTTAATGACTGCTTTTTAAAAGCTTTGCCATCAAATACTAGATTTCAGACAATCGAATAGTCGACAAACATAAATATGTTATGAAAACCCAGGAGACGTATTCGTTTTGTCTACGAGGTAATCCATTCCTAGTGAGGGCAGTATAATTACTACTACGATGCCGTAATACAGTTTTCAAAGTACTGAAAGTACTGAAATATGTTATCTCCACAAAATATGATCACTTGCGAACTAGAGATTGAAAGTTGGATATTTTCTCAATCATCATCCAGAGGCAAATGTACTGTGATGGTGCAAACCCATTAGGGTCTTCCAGAATTTGACTGATAAACTGAGCACAAAACTGTGAAAACTGTAGAGAATAGTGTATGTAGAGATTTAGATACAAAGCAAGACAGACTAAAACTAAACCCCTCTAAATCGGCCACCATACACTCTATATGTCTGTTTAATTGTATGTGTTTATCGTCATCTCTCACCGTTGAGATAACGTATGTTCATGATCGCAAACCACATATACCTGTTTGGCGGTGCCCATATGCCCGATTTACAGTGGAGCCTATCTAAACCGGACACCCTGGGGACCCCCAGGGTGTCCGGTTTAGAGAGGTTCCACTGTACGCGTTACACTATATTCTGGATGACCTGTATATACTGTCTACATGTCTACTTGCAAAATATTCCACGCGATTTACGAAACAGTTTCGAATTGAAAGTTCATTGGAAGAAGGTAGCTAAGTCCTTTATGTATTTAACCCCTTACACGGACACCTTCAATTCGATGTTTGAAATTTCCCTGACTATACCATATTGCATGGTAATCATAGCTGGAAATGTCGGCTACTGAAGGTTCATTGGGGGACTGAGTCCCTTACAGACTTAGCCCCCTTATTCCACAGACACCTTCAATTATTGTCTACACAATTGGCGATGTGGTAATACTTGAAATCTCCCTGACGGGACCATATTGCATGGTAATTACGGCAATTATAACTGGAAATGTCAGCTATTAAGTTTACGACAGCAACAGGAGCTACAATAAATAGCATTGGCAATGTAAACTGAAATAGTTGTGTATTCAACATGTATGTTCACTAAGGTATAGCGCCCCGCATGGGGACGTAGAATTCTTTTTTATTAATTCATTCCCACGAAATAACAAATCGTTCCTACGATATAACAATTCGTTCCCTCAATTTAACAATTCGTTCCTACGAATTAATAATTTGTTCCCACCATTTAACAATTCGTTCCCACCACATTGTCAATTCGAGGGAACAAATAGTTATTTCGTGGGAACGAATTGTTAATTCGATGAAACGAATTGTTAATTCGTAGGAACGAATTTTTATATCGTAGGAACGAATTATTAAATTGAGGAAACGAATTGTTATTTCGTGGGAACTAATTAATAAAAAAACATCCATGTCCCCTGCGGAATTGATAAAAAAAGAAATATACGTCCCCTGCTGGGCTCCATACTAAGGCGGGTATAATTGCCATAAATCGTTATAAGTGCCATAAATATGGATCCGGCTGCAGAAATGGGGCTTATGGGTTTTGCGAACGGTGTAGATCCAGATCAGATTGTGCATCCGCACAGTCTGATCAGGATCTGCACTGTTCGCCATTCCACCAATGAAACACCTGTCATGCTTCTAACAAGCAATAGAGATCGTTATCCAGCTACAGCAGTGTGCTATTTGATCAGGAGCTACACTGGTCGTAAAGCCAATTTATCCAGCCACAATACAGTTTCTGTTTGCCATAGACTGCACATGACCTACAGTGAAACCTACACCGGACACCACGTGCGCCTCCCAGGGTGTCCTGTTTAGAGAAGTTATGATGTATACTGAGCGGCAAAAGAAACCGTACAGCCTCATAAAACTGAATGTATCTGTGCGAAAATAAAAGAAACAAGATAATAATGATGAATGTATATATAATAATCATAATTGATTCACATCACGAAATAACGTCAAGTATTCAACCGTTGGATGCTAGAATGACGTCAAAACGTGACGTAGGGGTTGAATACAAAAGTAATCCGTAATTATGGAAGTGTATGCAAGTGCCTGCAGGCAAGTTCAATCAATATTATGTGGTTAATAACGTGTGAGGAGCCCGCCTGCAGCGGCTACGACGGCAGCACATAGTTACTTCATGGAGTAAATCAGGCGTCTTATCACGTTCTGTGATATCCGTGCCCACTCCTCTAGTAGTGCAGCTTCCAACTCAGTGACCGGCGTTTTGTGGCTGCATGGGTCCGACTCTCACGCATCGCCCAAGCCCGTCCCGGAGATGTTCCACCGGATTCAGGGATTCCGCTGGGGAAAATAAAAAAAACGCCATTTCAAAAAAAATAAAACAATTGGCGATAAAAAATGACAATTTTCGAAAAAAAAAATAATAAAAAAAAAATAAAAAAAAAAATATATTTTCGAAAATTGTAATTTTTTATCGCCAATTGTTTATTTTCATCGCCAATTGCGAAAGACCCTGCGGAATCCCTGCGGATTTCGGTGCAGACTAAGTGACATGTACAGCCACTGATTGACGTGAACACCTTGTTCACGGCACGCAAGAACTGCATGCTGACAGCAGATGACATTTTCTATGTATTATAGGAATGAATGGCCTTTTTGTGGAATTTATCGGGGTATGAACTTGGAAAAGTCGCGGGAATACTGGACGAAGGCCGGTGTGGTTTTGTGGCTCATCTGCAGTTCATTAGTCTGGCGACATGGCTCCCTGATGACCCCACACACTCATTATACCAATTACTCGATTTCGTTGGTCATTACTTAGGCGCGGCATGTTGGAATATCGAATTCTGCCTTGTGTTTTTTGTCGGCTATCTCGAGACTGTCCACAGCCCATATTTCGCACGGAATTATCCATCCATAAATGTGCACGGGCAGAAATTAGCAAAACCATACATTGTTCACGCATGGGTGGTTACGCAATATCAATGGACACAAATGAAAAATGTGTTTCAAATCGTGTACAAATATCATGGCGACTAATACTGTACTGTTACTTTTGTCGCACGTTCCCATTGCCTTTCGTTCTGCACCTTTCTAGATCGTAGATGGAAACGCATTTTGTTATTCGGTTGCTATTACACATTAAATATTACGACGATTTCATCCTCGCTTTTATTTGCACATTGGCTTCAATATCCATGAATATCTGCATACAAACGTTGTATTTGGAAATATCGTTTTACATGCATTCCGCCTGTTTGAAAGGGTTTCCATTTTACTGATTAGTGAAGCGATTACACTACAACTCCAATGTGCATGATCACGTGGTCATAGCAACAACAACAGTGGCTGAAAATGTTGAAATCTTGCCCACTCCAAAGTAAGTATTATTTGATATTTTCCTTACTATGAAACGGATTTTGATGAAATATGGCGCAGCAAACGCGTCTTCATGAGCTGCATTTGGTGGTCTAGGGAGTTTGGCACAGACTTTTTTGCGAAGAATCGATTTCCGTGTCGGAGACACGGAAATCGATTCTTCGCAAAAACGACATCAGTTTGGGCCAAAGTACAGAGACCACCAAAATGCAGCTTAACAATACGCGTTTGATGCGCCATATTTCATCCAAATCCGTTACGTAATAAGGAAAATACCAAAGAATACGTACTTTGAATCGGATGGATTCTGGAAGTTTCAGTACTTGTTGTTGTTGTTAGTACCACGTGATCATACACATTGAACTCGCTCGGTCAGAACAATTTTCAAACTCGACCAATTCATATGTAATAGTTATAGTTCACATTTTGAATTTTTAATTAATTAATTTCGTAGCGAGCGAGAAATTAATTTATTAAAAATTCAATATGTGAACAATAACTAACTTATTGGTTGCCCCGCCTTCTTCGCGTACACACGTCTGTTTCAATGCAAGTCCCGCACATACGCTTTCCGACTTGCGATACTACGCAGACGCATGTACACGTCACAACCGGATGCGTGTCACGTGAATGTCCGACAACAATATAACTATCCTACGTATTGGAACATTTAATGAATACATTTAGTAGATATTGGAGAAATAGTCGCAGTATGTGATTAATTGAGACGAAATGCTATGCTTTCCTTAGTCGAGAAACTAGGGCAGACCGTAAAGTCCCATAGCTTGTTTTCGATTCCCATCGTGCTTGCATTGTAATATACAATGTATATTTGTATACCTCATTCCTGAATAAATTTGCTTAAACAAACTATGTACGCCATATTCGTTACACCGACCCAGCCACTGTAACCTATAGGCTGACTGACATATATGGAGCCCTGCAGGGGACATGGATTTTTTTTTATTAATTTATTCCCACGAAATGACAATTCGTTCCCTCAATTTAACAATTCGTTCATACGATAGAACAATTCGTTCCCTCGAATTAACAATTCGTTCCCACGAAATGACAATTCGTTCCCTTCATTTAACAATTGGTTCTCTCGAATTAACAATTCGTTCCCACGATATAAAAATTCGTTCCCACGAATTAACAATTCGTTCCCGTGGGAACGAATTGTTAATTCGTGGGAACGAATTGTTAAATTGAGCGAACGAATTGTTATTTCGTGGGAACGAATTAATAAACAAAAGAATTCCACGTACACTGCGGGACTCCGTAGTACCCCATATTCGTTACGCCCGACCCATCCATTGTAACCTACATACTATTATTGAATGACGTGCGTATGCTGATCGACTCAACAAATGGTATTATTTCTTACTTCAGACCTTGCACCGTGTCCCGATATGCGATATCTGACTCTTTAGAAATAATAGAAACTGCACAATCGTATTCCTGTATGCCAATGCTGCCACTTAGCTACCGATCTAGAGATGACTGAACATGATCGATCCAGTGAATGACACCATCCGTTCAATAAAGCTACACAAAGACAACTATTTTGTGTTAATTGTGCATTTACATTGGATATTCTACGTTTAATGTATGTTGCTACATTTTTTCTATGATTTTTAGTATGCTACAGTGGGGTCAGCGTGTAAGTGCACACACGAACGAACACGACAGGTTGGAACCAACCTGTCGTGTTCGTTCGTGTGTGCACTTACACGCTGACCCCACTGTATGTTACTGATTTCAGAACACTTACTAAGGAATAAGGTCATATATAGATACACTTGGCTTCAATGACAATTGGTTCATAAGAGGCATGTGATATATGAATAAAACATATGTGAATATTGTCTTGTTACTGTATACTATATGGTACATTGAGTTGCCATCTTCGCCATCTTTGCATGTACAAGCCATTGTATAGTTTCACCACCGCGCTATATAATATATTTGGTGCAATACATCATATACAGCTATGACAACGGCGTCCTATAAATATTATGACAGCAAACTATACAAAAGACGAGATATCTGAGCATTTCTCCCATCAATCTCAAAATAAAGTTTGATGAGTAAATTTTAAATCTGGTGCACAGCCTATTGTCAGTGTACACGTTACTCATAGGTAAAGCCATATTTACTCGCATAGTAGGTGAGTAGACACCAAGGACAATACACTCAGGTAACTGCTTACATGTCACTTGATTTGATAGCTAATAACAGGGTACAGTACAGTAGTGGGTATATATGGTATGTATTGTGTGGTTGGCCAGGTAAAAGTGTTACACTGTGTGATTTTCTGTGTATGAGATTATTTGCATAGTGGTTCATGTAGAGGATACAATAATGAGGCAGTGTTCACATGTATGTTATACATATATTCCATCATGTTTACGAAGCAATTATCTTTGAATCAATGGATGATCAGGTATAGAACGGGTCCTTAAGTGTGTGGATTTTATATTTAATCTCGAATTAGAACACGGTGGAGTGTAGCTTTTGGGATCAGCATACGCATATGTACATTAAGTTAGGTACGCATGTATACTGACAAAGCAAAATGTGCGAGATCGTCCATGCAAAATAATGACTCTGGCTCTAGAAAAAATCCCGCTCTCGCATTACTTTTGTTATAATAACGAAATAATATATTATCCTTGCATTAGTTGCGGAAACGTCTAGCTCCGAAAGAGACTCCTGTACCGTGCTATGGGCGGTATGGCAATGTTTTGCAGAGTTATGAAATAATCCTTTAACTAAACTTCGTACGACTAAAATATTCGTAAGTGCAAATTTATGATAGTCTGTAAATTTCACATTCACAACGTTTTCTTGTAAACAATGATTGGATTTACATTCATTGAACATAGGCTGCATATGCAGCCTATGCTCAATAAATGTGAATCCATCAATTGAAATTTCCAGCCGATCCTATTTGCAGATACGAACATTTTAGTCGTACGAAGTTTAGTGAAACGGGCCCGAGATTACTACCTGTATTGGAATGAAAAGCACAGACATCACGAATGAAAAAAACGGCAGACATTAGATAATAAATAGGCAATATTTGTGTTGCTTTCAGTAAGAAAGTCTGATCAGAGGTTTATGTATGACATATGCCTAGTACGGAACCCCGCAGGGGACATGGATTTTTTTTTATTAATTCATTCCCACGAAATAACAATTCGTTCCCTCAATTTAACAATTCGTTCACCCGAATTACTAATTCGTTCCCACGATATAACAATTCGTTCGTGGGAATGACTTTTTAATTGACGGAACTAATTGTTATTTCGTGGGAACGAATTAACCCCCAAAAAAAGGAGTATACGTCCCCTGCGGGGCTACGTAGTGAAATTACTTTTTATAAACTAATTTATAAACTAACGATGAAGTCATCAGTATTGCCTTTTACCCTTTCCCTGATAGAGACGACTTTTCACGCCTCTGCAGAAGATGTCTTTTGAAAACATTGTGGGAAAAGGAGAAATTGCTTGTAACAAGCAATTTCTCCTTTTCCCACAATGTTTTCTACTCTATCAGATAATTTAACCATCATTTGACCCAGCATTTGATTCTTTTATTCAGATGTTTTCGATTTGGAAGAGTCGAAATAT
Organism: Conchocele bisecta; assembly: GCA_029237695.1. Lineage (NCBI taxonomy): Eukaryota > Metazoa > Mollusca > Bivalvia > Lucinida > Thyasiridae > Conchocele > Conchocele bisecta. The sequence continues at coordinate 78,871,490 of CM055276.1, forward strand.
CGCAAAACAGGGAAAGGGTTAATATACATCAGAGCCTATTTATTTAAAATATTCGACGCAGTATACAGTGGTCATACTGTGCAACCTCTCTACAACCGCCACCCATGAGAAGACACAAAACTGGCCGTTGTAGATAGGTAAACTATATATACAAGTATTAGTATTAGTATTTGTGTTTAGGATATAAAGTAGTGGCTGTTACAGAGGGGCGGGACTGGCTGTTGTAGAGAGGTGGTCGTTCGGGGAGGTTCGACTGTAGTCTTAATCAATAATTTGAAGACAGGATATTATTGGAATCAAACTCATACACACGGAAGTTTGCGTGACAGAAGAGTACGTGTATATAAAAGTTTACGACAGTATACAGGTATTTCATGGTCAATCGGGGACGACCCGAGGCAATATTGCCCTGAGGCCGAAGGCCGAGGGCAATAGTGCAATCGGGTCGGCCACAGCACCGAGGCGCAATATGTTTTGACTGTTCCCCGAATGACCATGGAATTACTGTTTTATGACTCAACATGTATGTAAAAGTTTACGACAGTATACAGTTATTTCATGGTCAATCGGGGAACAGTCAAAACTATTGACCCTCGGTGCCGTGGACGACCCGAGGCACTATTGCCCTGAGGCCGAAGGCCGAGGGCAATAGTGCATCGGGTCGTCCACAGCACCGAGGGGTATTATGTATTGACCGTTCCCCGAATGACCATGAAATAACTGTTTTATTACTCAACCTGCAACAGTGTATGTGACACAATGAACATACATTTGGCGGGGCGCGTTGACTGACCAATCTAAATATTACGTTCAATTGTATGACGTAATATTCGACAAAAATTAGGACGCCATGAGTTTCTGGGGTGAACATAGTTTTGACTATTCCACGGGCACGCGTAACTATTTCCCAGGCACGCGGAACTATTGACCAGGCACGTCAAAACCCAGGGAATTAGTCAAAACTATGGAATATCAAGTTATATAGGGAGTTGGGTGTTAATTGAAAATATGGACTAAATGCTTCATACAACGTACTTATAAGTGCAAATGGCCAATATATCTCACTCAGCTCGGGAACCGTTGGACCAGTATATATTCCGAGTAAGTGTGTATTTGCGCATTTTTATACATATCACAAATATGACACATCCACGTATGTTCTCTATAGCTGTGAAACTAATTCTAATATGGTTGATGGCTGAACATTGTAGATCCCGCTCACAGATCACAGTGTATGTTCGTGTAGTTTTATCTGGGGCTATACTCTGTGTATTTAAAATACCAAAAGTAGTTCCATTACGTCCTCCGACAGGCCGATACGTGATGCACTCGTGATATAATAATTATTTTACTTGCTTGAGTTTGCAGTTAATTGGAAACATAAGCCGTTGGTGCGTGTCGGTAGATACAGCTTAATAATGTGTTACTTTACACACGTTCAACAGTTTGCAACTCCAATTAAACCAATTTATAAATAAGCATGAATGTAGTAGATGGATTTGTGTAGAGCCAAGAAAACATGGCTTATTGGATGCACGTGTAGGCTATCAATCTAGCATCATAAGAAGAATACCCATTGCTTGTTGGTGGCACTGCGAATTGTTTAGTGACTAAACCATTAGCACACTATCAGAACATACATTTATTGGATTAAACAATAGGTCATCATGATTACCTTAAACTATTCCCAACGTTTGAACGTTACAATACATATCATTCTGGCAGATTGCATTAAACATTACACGTGTATTATCAGCAAGCCCTGAATGTATAAGTTATAGTTCACATATTGAATTTTTAATAAATTAATTTCGTAGCGAGCGAAAGCGAGCGAGAAATTAAGTTATTAAAAATTCAATATGTGAACTATAACGTTCTTATTGTTTACCAGCCCAGTCGGGAAGCTCCGCCCCTAAACGTGATTTCGAATCGCTATAATAGTATGTGACTGGCGTGTGACACGTAGTGAGCGCGTGTGTGGGCGGTAATTTGATTTGTGTCTCGTGAACTGATGACAGCAAGGCGTACAATCAGTTCTAAATATAGCGGCTGAACATTATAATGATTAATTTAATACATATTGGCGAAAGCTTCGCAAAATGCGATTAATTGAGACGAAATGCTGTTCTTTCATTGGTCGAGAAACTAGGGTCAACGATAAATATAATTCTATCAGATTGCATTAAACAGTACACGTGTATTGCCAACAAGCCCTGCATGCCAGTTGGTTATATAGAGAATAGTAGATTAGTGCCGTGAATGGGAAAAAATATCTGGCAAGGCTCAGGAAACGGGATGGGCGAGGCTCTGCCGAGCACATCCCGTTTCCGTGCCGCGCCAGATATTTTTTCCCATTCACGGCACTAACCTACTATTCTATTTATCCCGTCAACACCTACAAATGGCTGTAAAATGCAAAAATTGTATTGACTGGATATCAAAAATGTTTCACGGCACCGTGTTTCACGGCACATACGCACTGTGTTGACGGGATAAATATATAAATAATGAACATTGCTTTACGAAAGATCGGTACGAAAGGCCTTCACGCCAATATCATAATCCTCATTTTCGGACATGGTTACACCTTCTAATTACTATAAATATATTAAATGTTTATTAATAATAAAACATAGGCACATGTACAATTGCCTAATCTAAAATAATTACAAGAGACGGTTCATTATAAAAGTTCAGCAAAACTTTATACATTTCAGCATACACATGCGTACAAAAGAGCGAATGAGAAAAAAAGAAATGAAAAGTCATGCAGAGCATGATGTTATTAGCCGATCAAATCAGGGTAAAGTGCATCGAACATATGTAGGTGTCTCTGGTAACATTGCCAATGGTAAACTATTTTCAACCACAGTTCTGTACCCAGCGTTGACATTTTTCTCGATTTTGTGCAGGTTTTGGAAACCCGTTCCCAAATCCATCCAATAGCAGCAATGCCATAGCAGCAATGTTTTGTTGTGACCATTATGTTGCGAAATATTCCAGCGTAACACCTGTACTGTATGCTCTATTTATCTACAAATTACACTCCGCAATACACAAAGTTGTAGTCACTGTGTGTTTGTCCGAATTCTGTGGCAGCGCGCGAGTGGGCGGAGCTACCAGGGCTATATATATCTAGCGGTTACAGTGTCATCTAAAAATAGACGCAAGCTCCTGCGTATTCAGGCACATGCCCAGATTGGCCTAATGTGCCCCATCCGTGATTTTTTGCGCGATGTCGGGCGCAAGACAATCAATAATTTGCGGCATTGACAATAATTAAGGGGGATTGCCGCAATCGCGCGTGCTGGATGCATCACTGCCATCCCTGCATGATACGTAAACAAATCAAAGTTGGCTATGAAGGGCAATTCTTCGTTTTGCTTGGTGGAAAATTTTGTGAATATTAACTAGCGTCAAATGACGCGATACGCGATCCAATGGGATAAACCCGAGATGCTGGGATAAACCCGAAAATGCTGGGGTTGCTAGTAAGGAGATTTTGAGCAGAGGTCAATTATAAATTAGCCGAATAAACACATTTTACGCGATTATACGTGGCTGAAACTTGTTCTGTTTAATAAATAAAAGCTTTAAATTAGCCCAATAATCGGCGTATGTTGGCGTATATGGCCATTAGAGCCAACTATGGACTTCAACAACAATAACTTCCGGGTTAAATCTCTTCCGGCGTTCAGCTCATTACGTATTCAAAATTGTGTTATTTGGCTATAAGTAAAGTTTTAAACGGAGATAATTGCCAAAAATGCAAACTGTATCGGTTGATGCAATTTGGAAGTGATACAGAAAAATTCGCGTTCGCAGATTACCGAATAGCGGAGAAAAGGGTTGCTACAAACTTTTTCAGAATTCGATGGATAACCAATATATTAGCCGATCTATAAATAGATCGGCTAATAATAAATCATTGAAGTTGCCCTTTCCACCGCGCTTATCCTGGTTAAAATAATCAGCGGCAACGACAACCGCGGTTGGCTTATTTCTTTCTTGCGTCCTGCTACCGCTATATATTACTATGTATGAACCTGACTGAATATGTGATGGGCGAGATATAATGAACCCTCGCTAGTTCATAGTCCTCGCTACAACAGGCAATACTAGATAGCCAGCATGTGTATGGTATGTGTGCATATTTTGACGCACTCACTGGCAACCCTCACACACGTGGATTTACAGTGCATTGAGGAGTTTAGCCATGTAAATATGGTGTTGGAACTATTAATAACAACGAATCCTTATTCATCTGGGGCCCGTTTCACTAAACTTCTTACGACTGAAATATTCGTAAGTGCAAATTTAGGATCGTCTGGAAATTTAAATTGATGGATTTACATGTATTGAGCATAGGCTGCATATGCAGCCTATGCTCAATAAATGAAATTCAGTAATCGTTTACAAGGAAACATTGTTAATGTGAAATTTACAGACTATCATACGTTTGCACTTACGAACATTTTAGTCGTACGAAGTTTAGTGAAACGGCCCCTATTTATGTTTTACTCCTCCGAGACGGAGGTGTTCCTAAAATCAAGGTGCATGATCACGTGGTTACAACAACAACGACAATGTCTGAAAGTGTTGAAAGAGCGCCCACTCTATTAAAGTGAATATTATTTTATATTTTCCTTAATATGCAACGGATTTTGATGAAATATGGCGCAGCAAACGCGTCTTCATGACCTGCATTTGGTGGTCTCTGGAGCTCGGCAATACTTATGTCGCTTTTGCGAAGAATCGATTTCCGTGTACTAAAAACAAGACAGAGGTTTGGGCCAAAGTACCGAGACCACCAAATGCAGCTTAACAAGACGCGTTTGATGCGCCATATCTCATCAAAATCCGTTACATAATAAGGACAATATCACAGAATACATTCTTTGAATCGCAGGTTCTTTTGGAAGTTGCAGTAATTGTTGTTGTTGTTGTTGTAACCACGTGATCATACACTCGTAACGAGCCATCTCAGCAGGATCTGCGGTATTCCTCATTATCACGGTTTAAGATTTTGAAACAATACCAGTTTAATGATTAATGGAATAGTCCAGATTTTACATGGATCAGACTATGTTCTTTTTGTTAGGGATGAAGGGGTTATAATTAACAATGATGGTTTATGACCTTGGCTTTGCTCTTTCTGTTTCAGGTGCAGCTGTCTGCAACAAAAACAACAGGCTGCATTGGAATCACCAAGCAGTGTGGACACTACTTTGCCTTGTAACGTGATTATTGGATCTTAAACATGTGAGAAACAAGAGTCCGCTATTGAAATCAGCTGTCGTGGAGTACCGAAGCGTATAGAACGTGATTTCGTGGTGATATGGGTACTGGGTGTTATAAATGTGACTTTATGAACGTGGAAATACCTTAAATATAAGCCGAATCGAATCGAAAACGTGGAAACGATATTAAGGAACCTCTGTCGCGTTTGTGGCGGCGATAACACATGCTAGACATACATGTATACCAATCCGCACTGTCAATGTGTTCATTTTGCGATAGTCCATCAGGCTGTCTAATAAAAATAAAAATTCCAGTTGAAATAAATGTCAAGCGCAGTACTGGATTGGATATACTTATGTGAATATTCGAAATTGATTATTTACGCTTCGGATGTCTTAGATTAGTGAATGTTAGATAAAGTGGTCTTCACGTGCACCAATATACGCTCTATAATTTGCAATATGCACGACCGCACAGAAATGACTGTAGCAATTCACTGGCAACTGTTCATTTCAGTGAATCCCGCTTATTCTATCAGGGCGGTGGAATTGGGGGGGGGGGGGGGGGGTGCGGCACGCCACCCACACCCCCCCCCCCCCCAATAATTTTGTTGCGGAGGCCTGGCCCCCTCAATAATTCTGTAATAACGCACATATTCTCATCCTCAAACTTTCTGAATGCAGGAAATGGTGTTTCACGCCTCTTAGATTTCATATATTTCGGGGGGAGCATGCCGCCCCCCCCCCCCCCCACCATCAACATCGGGCCCTTTGGGCACTCAAGACTGGGCCATGATTTCAAAAATCCCCGGAACCCCTAGAAACATCAGGCCGTTTGGGCCCCCAAGACTGGGCCCTGAAATTGCAGGAAATGGCGTTTCACGCCTCTTACATTTTAAAATTTTCCCGGGGGAGCATGCCCACAACCACCCCCCTTGCAACATCGGGCCCTTTGTGCCCTCAAGATTCCCACCCCGCCCCAATAATGTTCCGGTTCCGCCGCCTATGGCTATATAATCTGTATCAATAATAACATAAGCATATTATCGACTAGATATTTATGGATAACGTAGGTGACGCAGCATGAGTCAAATATGAATATCTTTCTGATTTGAACCCGTGCCTGTAATACTTTCTTCATAAACACGTGTGTATTCTTGAACTCAGGAAGTTTGATTGGCCGAGGCTGAGCTGTCAACTTGGCCAATCAAACTCTCTGATTTCCAGTACGACTCTAGAAAACATGCTCTGAACGTTTTATCAGCACATGTTCAATACTGGTTCACGAGCCAAACTGCTTCTAATGTATCGTAATATGTAGTCAGTTAATTGACTATTGTCTATTACACGTGTTTCTGCCAACGAACATTTGGCTATTAAACTCATTAAATCTAAAAAGTATTTAAATGAAAAAAAACTATTTTCCTATTGGAATTTATCATGGAGGATAACAATTGATTTCTTAAAATAATGTTTGAATTTGTGGACCGATTTTTCAAAATCTAGCTGTTGTCTTCTTAGTTACATCATTTCCAAGCCATGTTTCAGAGTCAATTTCCAAATGTGTTTTTCGACCCTCCTCGTCACTCTTCCCATAGGAAAATCGGGGTTTCGCAATAAAATAAATATTTGATTTATTTCATGAAAAAAAAAAATTGGGACGGTGAATTTCTTGTTATTTCTTACATTTAAATATTTCTGAGAGTTAATGTGTTTAATAGCCAAAAGGTCGTCGGCAGCAAAACGTGGAACAGACGGTAGTAGCTATACAGGTCAACCTCAGTAAAGGCCCGGCCTTTAATGACACCACGTGACAGGACAATTCTATTTCGGACAGTGTATGAGATTTTCCGCTTTATCGCATTCCAGATTTCTCTGATCTTGATTCCGGAGGAAAAAAATATGATACATGGCAGTGACGGAAATATCCGAACATTTCTTCAGCTTTCGATGCCATTTATGTAAAATATATCGACATTAATGCTCGTATTGGACAGCAGTAGCCGATTTCATCAACATTGCAAAGTATACTTATCTAGCAAAGTATACTTTGAGGGAGTAATCATTTATTTTTCCAGAAATGCATTATTTAATATAGAACTATGACAGCATATATTTGATGATTAAAAGTATACAGAATTATTATACTGAATTTATTACATTATCACAGCCAAAATGGCTGTGATAATGTAATAAATTCACTATAATAAAAAATAATAAATGTATCCTTAAATTGAAAATTTCTTCCTCAAAGTATACTTTGCAAGATAAGTATACTTTGCAATGTTGGTGAAATAGGCTACAGAAGTCCCACATATCAGTAGGTACGATCAGTATGTATTGGCCGTCGGTGTTCGATCTGGTACCACGTGACGAACACAAATTCCCTCACAACACATCAGATACAGCAACATTCTGATTCGTTATGGATGTATATGGGTTTTGCGACTAGTGTAGATCCAGTTCAGCCTCTGATCAAGATCTGCACTGTTCAACACTCTAACAAGCAAAACATTCGTTATCAGGCTACAGGGGCCCGTTTCCCTAAACTTCGTACGACTAAAATGTTTGTAAGTACAAAGTTAGGATCGCCTGGAAATTTCAATTGATGGATTTACATTTATTGAGCATATTCAGCATATGCTCAATAAATATAAATCCAATAATTGTTTACAAGAAAACTGATAATGTGAAATTCACAGACTATCATAATTTTGCACTTACGAACATTTTAGTCGTACGAAGTTTAGTGAAAAGGGCCCCAGGAGTACGTTATTGGATCAGGAGCTACACTGGTCACAATACCCATAAACGTCCGATACCATGTACATATGAGACAAGCCATGTGATTGTGTTTCTAGTAAGAAGATGTACGATGTTTCTTAAGGAATACAAATATGGATTGTTGCGTTTACTGTAGTATGAAAAACATTTGGTAAGTTTAAAGTGCGTGGAGTCCCTCAAACTTTAAACATACCACATGTTTTTCAACTACAGTAAACGCAACTGTCCATGGTTTTATTACTATTTGCATTGTATTTTCGAATAGTTTGAAAGATGTAACTAACCAAAGACTGCGTTAAAATTAGGAATCATATTGGTTTTACGTCAGTTTGCCGCAATTCACAGAACAGCGACGTTGCCAGTAAATAGCGTGTATTTTAATGACGTCAAACAAACTTTAATGAATCAACAACGTCGCGCGACGTCGCGTGGGGTTAATGTAATGTATTATAGGAATGAATGGCCTTTTTGTGGAATTTATCGGGGTATGAACTGGGAAAAGTCGCGGGAATACTGGACGAAGGCCGGAAGGCCTCGTCCAGTATTCCCGCGACTTTTCCAAGTTTATATCCCCGATAAATTCCACAAAAAAGGCCATTCATTCCTTATAATTCCAGCATTTGAAATAAATTCATCAAGAAAATGTGTTTATTTTCCGTTTTCTTAAGAATTATTTTAACTGCGCCTCACGGTTACGGAAAGTAGTTCGGCATGGGAGTTTACTGGCATATAAATTTTGGACAGAGACTTGCTACGGACCAATCAAATGTTAGGGAATTGTGTAAATAGTTTTGTGCTGGAATTATTAATGAATCAACAACGTCGCGCGACGTCGCGTGGGGTTAATGTAATGTATTAAGATATAAACGCAATACGTTGAATGGGCATTTGCATTATGAATTTAAGGCCAGTGTAAATATGATAATAATTTAAAGGAACTGTGATATTTTCTGTAAATGACATCTAAAGTAGACGAATAGAATTCCAAATTCGTTCTGAACATTTTGACACCATTTATGGAAAATATAGTAAATTTTATATATATTTTTCATGAGATATCACACATCTAATGTACAAAATCCCATGGCTTTTCTCATATATAAAAATAGACATAATTCGGAATATTGTAATCTATTCGATAGAATGTCTGATGCACGTATCGGCGACCCTAGGCGATGGCGGAAATCGCAATTTTGGACGATGAATTATTAATACATTCATACTGGAATACATTGAAGCCGACTATGCAATAAAGCTACGACGACACCAGCAAACCCGTACCGGAGAATGAACAGTGTGTCGTCTGTCTTACGTTCACCATGTTGGTTAAGAGATGATGTACAAACAAACTAGAATGTGTGAACAAATAGTACAGACATTTATATATGGAAATTACAGTGAAACCTCTCTAAACCGGACACCATATAGACGCATATGCCATTTTCATGGACTTCATTGTCATTTAACTCCGATGGTGCTGTCTGTTCGCGATCGCAAAACAAGAACGGGTGCATTTGAGTGGTCATATGCCTAATTTACTCTGGGACATCTCTAAACCGGACACCCTGGGGATTCCCAGGGTGTCCTGTTTAGAGAGGTCCCACTGTAGGACCTCCCAGGGTGTCCGGTTTATAGAGGTTCCACTGTACATGTATTTGAATGCTAATATGTTGACAATAGGTACTGCTTACTTCATAAAGTACATACAATAAGCGAAAATAGTGCGGACATCATATGAATATTATTGTGAATAAAATATACTGGATTATGTAATCAAGTATAAACAATAAGTGAAAATAGTGTGTACATTATGTGTAAATTATTATGACGACACTATTCATGGATTACTTAATTAATTGCATACGATGAATGGAACTATTGTGTGATAATTATGCTATCGTCAAAACGGTAGGCCTCGATTACTAGTATATGGTTTTCAAAATCTGGCCGGATTTTAAACGTACATGAAATAACGGAATACGAACGTGTTTGAAATACGCTGATGCGAGTTTGTGTGGGCGCGAGTTGACGACAATGTTGGAGCCCTACCTGCCCCCAGCGAGCGGCCGCGACAGCGAGAATGCGCAGCTTTAGGGACCCGTATGGGCCCGTCTACCTACCGGAAGACAGCGTCGTGTATCTGGTTTCCCGCATCATCATCTTCCTCTACCTGCTCACGGCCGGGAGCCAGAAAGGTGAGTTTGTTGGGCCTAGTTGCGGGCAATAACTCTGTAAAACTCCCGTACATTCCATATTAGACTTTACTAAAGGGTGTGAAATCGCCAATGGCGTATGCGAAAGTAGTCCGGTATAAACAAAATAGTTCCGGGCGTTTTGAGGTCACATACAAAGTTTGCTTGCACATTCTTATCCATTACTACCCAGTTTCACTTGAGGAACATTTTGGTGTGCTTTTAAAGCAAGTTTATAGCATATTTGTAGCATTTAAAAGAAAACATTGAACCTATTGGTCACATGATGTAAACAGAGTTTCCGTGTTCATAAAATGTAAACAATACTTGGGGACATGACGAGGTTGGATTTTTCTTTCTTAGGAGTAAGTGAACCTATCGTTTACTCCTTACGGAACCAGTACAGACTGGCTGCAGGTCATGTACAACAGCATCCATACGAATAGTGAAAGTAGGAGATACTGGCCTTACTGGATGGGATTCGGTTATATTATATAGTAAAACTATTTGATTTAATTCATTGTAACATGTATATGCATACATTCATAACATTAGGCCATACAAAGTTCTTCCCCTGGTAAGCGTCCACGTGCGGGTAGGTTTTGAGCGTGGTTCTATGAAAAACAACCAAAACAAATTGTGTAAGCTATTTTACACTATTTACTGGTGAACTAATATGAAAATAGATTTGGGACTTTTTAAATCCGTTCATGAAGGTACACTTAATATGTTTAATAAGAGTGTTTTCTTATTATTTAGCGGCAATTTAAATTTATGTTAAACACTTCCTCGACCCTTTGCACACTGCAAAGGGTTGAGGAAGTTTTTAACATAAATTTACATTTTTTTTTTCAAGGCCTCGTTTGTTTTTACCGGATATGTAAGCATGTTTTGGCCATCCGGGTGGACGCTTAACAGAGAACAACAATCGCATGGCCTTAGTGCATGAGAAGATATGTCGAATTAGAAAACAGCTTTATACAATTTATATGAGCTCTTCTCCAATGGCTGCCTTGGCCGAATACACACTCTGCTAAGACATACCTGTATACCAATCCGTACTCTCATTGTATTCAAATTGCAATAGTCCATCAGGCAATATAATAAAAATTAACAAATTATCGCATCCTGCTTTATGGAACACCAAATATACATAAACTCAAATAATTATTGCTAGCTGCTCTAAATAATTATTGCTAGAATTAAATATTTAGAGCTAGCTCCGAATCATTTGAAGAGCTCTCTAAATCTTTTCGAGCTAGCATTACCTATTTAGAGCTAGTATTAATTATTTGAGTTTATGTAGATTTGGCGTTCCTGGAACGCCAAATCTACATAAACTCAAATAATTAATACTAGCTCTAGTAATTACAGCTAGCATTAACTATTTAGAGTTAGCCCCAAGTTATTTAGAGAGCTTTTCATTTTTTTATTGTTTAGAGTTAGCAATACTTATTTATATTATGTAGATTTGGCGTTCCATCCTGCTTTGACTAGATATACACTCCCGGGCTACAGCTACAATCTCTGATGTTTCATTAGTCGACGTTACATGACGTCACCTAATGACGACAGCAGTAATGACCCAGCGTTAAAACAAGCCAGTGTTTCTTTCGATAAAATAGTGATTCACATACGCATTCCATGGTGTAACTCGTTACCTGATACATAAAATACCAGGCTGTAGTATTTTGAGATAAAGTTTATCAGGCTCCGCTCGGAAACGGTTTGAATTCTTCGTCGAACCTCGGAATTCCTAATCGTTTCCTAGCTTTGTCCGATACACTTGAATCATGTGATTCATTGTATGGGCCACTATTTGAGGCTGCACTTGATATAACGACGTATGTTACACACGAACAACCGTGCGGTAGATAAGTTATATAAATCATCGACAACTATCAAAATTGGAGTTCTGATTGCCGCCCAGCGGGTCCCACTTGAGACGGTGAAATATGTTTCCACTTCGCCTCCCAAAATGTATCACTCGTCTTCACAAGATTGTCCCAGCTGTGGGGCCATGACCAGTCTAGCTCCAGATCATTTAGGTCACGTTTGTAACGAATTAAAAATGGAATTCGTGATGAATTCAATCTGAAAGGGGAGTATGTCACGGTTGGTATGTAACTCACTTTATGGAGGAAGTGTGTATCTGTGTTTGGGTATTGCAATCGATAGAGCGGTAAACCAGAGGTCTCGAGTTCGAGTCCCGGGTCATGTGCTCATTTCTTCTCACCCTGTGACATTCTTACAACTTGATAAGGATGTAATATGTTTCTTAGTAGTAACGTGAATTATTGAGACAGTTCGGTAGTTGCGAAAAGTAACTCTGGCAATCTACTCCCGTACTGTCAGGACGGTACGGGAGTAGATTGCAAGAGTTACTGTTCACAACTAACATTTTGGTAGAACACTGTAAGCTCTGAGTGATAAGACTGCGCGATTATACATGCTGTTATGTGACTACACAGGTCGCAACACGTATTTGATTCGCATTTTCTTCTCATGTGCATCACGCACAAAAGTGGGCGGTGGATGCTCTAGGATCAACAGTGCTACCCAACTACATACCTCTCGCGAGGTTAGCAATTTAACCCCATCTCTTTATTGTAACGCACGGAATAGTGATTTTTTCAATCGGTTATCCGGAGTATTTGATATGTTAGCAATATAAAACTGTCAAAGCTTAATCAATAAATTATTAATAAAGAACATACCCATGCCGAAATTGATTAGTTTACCGTGTCAATGTGTTTATCTGACATTTACATGTATACCTTGTAAATTTGAAAGCTTCATTTCGTTATTATTGGATTTACATTTATTGAGCATAGACTGCATATGCAGCCTATTCTCAATAAATGTAAATCCATCTATGTTGAATGTTGAGAACTTGAGAACTGTTCTATTATTTTTGACAATTTACTAGTTCTACATCTAAGATTATTTGTTTTAAAGGTACAAAATATACAGTTTACTAAATGTTGACCTACATGCAACAGGTTTGGGTATGCACTTCGGTTGCTCACATTTTTTCGAATGGCTCAAATTGTAGCCGTATATAACATATCGCAGGCGAATTATTGTAGCTATGGATGCTCGTGATTTATATCCATCGATGTAGATACTGATCGTCGTGTACATTGACACAAAGGACCCGGTTGGTAGTCAAGGTGTATGAATACGTGGTACTAACAACAACAACAAGTACTGAAACTTCCAGAAGCCCTCCGATTCAAAGTACGTATGCTTTTATTTTGTCCTTATTATGTAACGGATTTTTATGAAATATGCGCATCAAACGCGTCTTGTTAAGCTGCATTTGATGGTCTCGGTACTTTGGCCCAAACTTTGGCGCAAAAACAACACGCGTGTTGGTATCAGGCTATTTTCATATGCAAATGAGGCATCATATTTTTTAATTATTTATTAAAAAAATGGTATTTTCGACAGATTATAAAGTGTGATCATTGCACATCAAACAATACTTACAAAGAATGCATAGTAATGTCTGTTACAATTTTAATGTAACACGGTTATCGCCCCTGATATCAGTGTGGAAATTTACGTTTGATATAAAATGTATAATAATGCCAATCAATACGTGGGGTAATGGTGAATGAATGTTTATTTTGCTAGGAAATGTCACAGACAGAAGATGTCTCTGATATGAAGAACATGCTGTGCACTGAGTGGGCATGTACCAGTAGGTACCTTTACACATACATGTATGCTTTTTCGCTTTGCATGGTACTATTTTATATCAGCGAGTGAAATAATCAACTGTGATTTAAAAATGAGCTAATATATTACAGGGCTCCAGATAAGGAATTAGTAATTGAGTATTGTCACTCCATCATTTCTGAAGCAATTGGGTATTTCAAAATTTAAATTGTGTAAAATAGAATCACACTGCTGTTTACACATCAGCAGACCGCACTTATTGAATAGTTTGCTTCTAAATGAAAACACATCTTGGTATTTCATTAGAATTGTCTCCTTGGAGACAATTCTAATGAAATACCAAGATGTGTTTTCATGGAAAAATAATAAAATATTCTATATTTGTGGTCTACTTATTGTTTTCTGTAGCATGATAAAGATACCACAAAATTTGCATTGCTTTTTGATACTCGCTACATCTGATTTTGTACCTTCTGACATCTGCTTAATTTCATGAAATACGTTTACAAAATTTACAATATTTTCCTTAAATGACGTCAAAAGTCGACAACATTTTCACTGAATGTTTTCTCAAATTTTGACTTTATTTATGAAAAATATTGTAAATTCTGTAAACGTATTTCATGAAATTACGCAGAAGTCAGAAGGTACAAAATCGCATGGCGTGTCTCATATATGTTATATAACTTATTCATAACGTTGTCTACGAACGGGGACCTATAGACCCGTCGATCAATGTCCGTCATTATCTGATGCTCTCTGCGGTCCCTGTCAGTCCTATCAGCGCATCCGCCTACGGTCTATCGGACCTCGAGTCTGGGTCACCGCTGGGGTTATGAATAGTGCTCATAATAGGTTAGTCTTTGACGTAAATCATGTTGTCAGTCGCTGGTTACTGGATAATTGGAGCGCGTATCGTACCGCACGTGGACAGAAATGACCCACCGCTGAGTGTTGGCCATCGAACTGGCTCCCGTTTCACTAAGCTCCGTACGACTAAAATGTTCGTCAGTGCATATTTAGGATCGTCTGGAAATTTCAATTGATGGATTTACATTTATTGAGCATAGGCTGCATAGCAGCCTATGCTCAATAAATGTAAATCCAATAATTGTTTACACGAAAACATTGCTAATGTGTAATTTACAGACTATCATCATTTTGCACTTACGAACATTTTAGTCGTACGAAGTTTAGTGAAACGGGACTCAGTTGCGAACATCAAGCCGGTTTGGATGCACACATAAGCCCGAGTTTTCGAGCGAGTCGTACTTGTGTATATTATTCGAGGCCACACAAGCATGACAGTTATTTCGATTACCAATGTATATATGTTCGTATCACATGGGCGAGTTTTCCCACGACCATAATCACGTGCATGATCACGTGGTTACAACAACAACAACACTTACTGAAACGTCCAGAAGCGCCTCCGATTCGAAGTTATTTTGTCCTTATTATGTGACGGATTTAGTGAAATATGGCGCATCAAACGCGTCTTGTTAAGCTGCATTTTGGTGGTCTCGGTTCTTTGGCCCAAACTTCTGTCGTTTTTGCGAAGAATCGTTTTCCGTGTTTACTGTCAATACTGACACGGAAATCGATTCTTCGCAAAAACGACATAAGTTTGTGCTGAAGTCCCGAGACCACCAAATGCAGGTCATGAAGACGTGTTTGCTGCACCAAAATTCATCAAATAGTATTTACTTTGGAGTTGCAGATCACATTGTTGTTGTTGTTGTTGTTGTGGTAACCACGTGATCATGCACCTTGATAATGATTTCAAAATGAGAATGGTATCATACATGTATATAATGGTCGTGAACATTAGCATAAAGTGACGTGGAGCTGAGGTTTGAAAACCGATTAACCCTTAGACCGCTACTCACAACAATTGTCGTCTGCTGTTGTTTTTATATCTTGCCTTATTTCTCAATAAAAACACGGTTTGACAGCACCTCAGAATCATTTCCATTCAATGGAAATGATTCTGAAGTGCTGTCAAAGCATGTTTTTGATGATAAAAATGGAAAATAGAAAATAAACAGCAGACGACAAAAAAAATAAGATCTAAGGGTTAATATAAACAAGTGTGTAAAATGGGGTCACATAGTGCATTATTTGTATGCTGTCAATATTTTCACTTTACTTTTGAAACGTGTTCCAAATTGATTAGCCAACCAGCCAGTTGTATGATGACGTCACACTGCGCTGGAATTCCACGTGCTGCGGGTGTCCCGCTGCGGTAACTGACGTGGCTGCCCGGTTTTCAATCAACGCCGATGGCTTAGTTCACACTGAGTATAATTCGTTGCATCTGAGTTTATTTCCTACTTAATTCAATAAGTGGTTTGCAAATTATTTTCTATCCTTAGTTAAATATTAAGAGATAAATCGCGTGCTCCGCATGCCGTGATTACGGGTTTGGCACGTATGGACGTCATATCGTGATAGGTATTCGGGTAACAACTGCACCGACAAGCTGGTATCGATTAAGGCACGTTTATTTATTTAAAAATCACTCATACAATTCCAATCCCTCATTTAGCCACTTACATGTATAGGTTCCTAGTTATAATCTAAGCTCCAGATAAGCTGCGTATTTGCGTAAATACCCAATTAAAATTGCCAAAAACCCAATTGAAATTACATGCCGTGTCTCAATATTATGTGTTATATCGTGGGAACGAATTGTTATTTCGTGTGAACGAATTGTTAAATTGAGGGAACGAATTGTTAAATTGAGGGAACGAATTGTTATTTCGTGGGAACGAATTAATAAAACAGAATGTTAAGTCCACTGCGGGGCTCCGTAGAATTGCCCATTCGAAAGAAAACAGACTTTCATGCTAATGCATGTAGCATGAACGCATGACTGGTCGGTATTGAGTGCTAAGTGAGACGTAATCTGATTGTTCAAATGCTCGCACAAGACCACTGACAAATTCCCTAGCCTCCGTATATGCCGCATGCACACAGTGCGCATAATGCCACCTCAAACCTATGGACATGTGGATACATGAAAAACTGCACGTCTTCTAAGATGCAATATCACGTGACTTGTCTAATTTATGTATGAACATTTCGCATTTCTTTAAAGAATCACATGATGAAGCACATCTGTGTGAAATGGACACATATGTACTGTATACTATTCAATTTAAACGTGCATTTCTTAATCTATATATAGCGTGTGGCATTACAATGTTCTTCTAATGTCTCTTCGTAATAGGAAACAGACGCCATGTGGTAAGGCACGTGAAGCGTCGGCTGAACAAAATGGATATTGTGACACATTCGGCTGGCGTAGTCCCAGATCGGTCTGCGCGGTCGCGCAGGCCGATCTGGGACTACGCTAGTGAGCATATCGCCACTTAAACAAGGATTATTTGCGTGAAAACGTAGTTTTAGTCTAGTTATACTATGTGAGAGCACACAGGATTGTTAATCATTATTACTTGTCATACATTGTATTGTATACTCCATATTTCCTGTGGACCGTATAATACGTTGGTTCGCTGGTCGTGCTGACTGTGGACCATCAATCATATGACGTCGATAGGTCAGCCTGGCATACTGGGGGCAGTTTCATTAAACTTCGTATGACTAAAATGTTCGTAAGTGCAAAATTGTGATAGAATGTAAATGTCATATTAACAATGTGTTCTTGTAAACAATTATTGGATTTACATTTATTGGGCATAGGCTGCATGCTCAATAAATGTAAATCCATCCATTGAACTTTCCAGACGATCCTAAATTTGCACTTACGAATATTTTAGTCGTATGAAGTTTAGTGAAACGGGCCCCATGTCCGACAGGTGCGGCGAACGCTGGACCAATACTTGTGACATACATATTATTTTTTATTAAAATATTGAATTCATATATACAAAGAGAAACCGGCCTGGAGACCGTTTCACTAAACATCGTACGACTGAAATGTTAGTAAGTGCAAAATTATGATAGTCTGTAAATTTCACATTAACAATGTGTTCTTGTAAACAATTATTGGATTTACAGTTATTGAGCATAGGCTGCATATGTAAATGTAAATCCATCAATTGAAATTTACAGAATATTCTAAATCTGCACTTACGAACATTTTAGTTGTACGAAACGCCCTCCTGGTCATCCACGTGACGAGGCGGGAATCGCTGACCATATACCGCCCACATTCGTCCGTGTCATCAAATTCGTTTATTCACTCAGGTCATATACCAGTTTGGCTCCTCATCATCTTGCATATTACGGATATGCAGCCAGTAATGAATCAATGTATTAATACGCCAAATGAGGCGGAAAAGTGATGTATTAATACGCCAAATGAGGCGGTAAAGTAACCAGTGTGCAAAAGTAGTCCGGCAAAAATAATCCGGGTTATTTCAGGTTACAGACACAGTTTATAGCAGGAACTGGTCAACTGTTTACAGTGTACAACTGTGTACAAATCTGGCAACCGTTTCACTAAACTTTGTACGAATAAAATGTTCGTAAGTGCAAATTTAGGATCGTCTGAAAATTTCAATTGATGGATTTACATTTATTGAACATAGGCTGCATGTGTAATGGTGAATGAATGTTTATTTTGGCAGAAAATGTCCCAGATGATGTCTCTGATATAAATAACATTTTGTGCCTACTGAGTGGGCATGTACCTTTAACCCTTTCGACCCGAAAGCCGGTTTTTGCAAACAGTGCAGATCCAGATGAGACGGCTCGTAACGAGCCGTCTCATCAGGATCTGCACTGTTTGCAAGTATGTTTTATATACCTTCAATAACAACTAATTCTCCCAGTGCCTGGTTTAGAGACGTATCACGGTTAGCAATGGATAAAGGATAACACACGATTATACCGGATACGTGTATTGTTGCTGTTTACAAATCGGTATGTTGACATGCTTTAATGTTCTGTTCTGTTCTGTTCTGTTCTGTTCTGTTCTGTTCTGTTCTGTTCTGTTCTGTTATATTCTGTTCTGTTCTGTTCTGTTCTGTTCTGTTCTTCTGTATTTGTCAGTTTTGTTCAACACTAATAAAAACATATAAAGTTTCTCGACATAAATACCAAACGGCTGTAGCTATAAGGACGGCGTCAGCGGGCGATCGTTTGCAATTTGCCTGGGTATGGATTCACTCACTGATATCTGTTAATTCGTGGGAACGAATTGTTAAATCGAGGGAACGAATCGTTATTTCGTGGGAACGAATTAATAAAATAAAAAATTCTACGTCCCCTGCGGGGCTCCGACCATGCTCCAAAGCTCTGTATATAACCACACATTGATCATTTGGTAGCAATATACTAGACAATTGTCTCGATATATTATATCGTGTGAATAAATCAGTGATATAAAATTTATAGCGGTTATAAACAGAATTTATTTCAGTATAATATTGAAACATACGGTGGCACAGAGGGGACATGGAAATATTTGTTTACTATTGCGTGCGCACGCGATAGCTATTGCGTGCGCAATAGCTATCGCGTGCGCACGCGATAGTAAACAGTATTTCCATGTCCCCTCTGTGCCACCGTAGAAACATGGGAAATATTTCCCCGAGATGTTGGTAAAGTCGATAAAACTCGAGTTGCCTTATGAGAAATGTACGGAAGCACAGAGGTGACATGCTTTTCTTTTTTTCTAGGCATGAGTTTATCTTGTGGGAACAAGATATATTTTGAGGGAACAACATAATATCTTGTCTCACAGGATAATATTTTGAGGGAACAGGATAATATCTTGTTCGCACAACTTAATATTTTGTTCCCACAGAATAATATTTTGAGGGAACAGGATATTAACTTGTTCGAACAAGATAATATTTTGAGGGAAAAAATATTATCTTCAGGGAACAGCATCCTTTCGCCGCCATTTTGCCTCAATACTTTGTCATGGATCGAGAGCTTCTAATTAACCGTTATTTCTCAATGGGACTTAAATATAAAGGGTTAGGATCCTGTGCGAACAAGTTAATATCCTGTTCCCTCAAAATATTATTCTGTGGGAACAAAATATTAAGTTGTGTGAACAAGATATTATGTTGTTCCCTCAAAATAATATCTTGTTCGAACAAGTTAATACCCTGTTCCCTCAAAATATTATCCTGTGCGAACAAGATATTATGTTGTTCCCTTAAAATAATATCTTGTTCCTACAAGATAAAAAAAAAACTCATGCCTAGAAAAAAAAAGTTTGCATGTCACCTCTGTGCTTCCGTAGAAATGGATACCATAAATAACTATTTTCAAAATCATCCGATTACATTCAATAACGCTTTATGCCATCGAATTCCTTTTTATTAATTCATTCCCAAAAAATAACAATTCGTTCCCACGAATTAACAATTCGTTCCCACGAATTAACAATTCGTTCCCTCAATTTAACAATTCGTTCCCACTGATTAACAATTTGTTCCCACGAATTAACAATTCGTTCCCTCAATTTAACAATTCGTTCCCACAAATTAACAATTCGTTCCCACAATTTAACAATTCGTTCCCAATTCGGAACGAATTGTTGATTCGAGGGAACTAATTGTTAATTCGTTCATGGGAACGAATTGTTATATCGTGGGAACGAATTGTTATATCGTGGGAACGAATTGTTATTTCGTGGGAACTAATTCATACAAAACAAATCCATGTCCCCTGCTGGGCTCCGTAGAACTCAGTTCTAGATGGAATTTGAATAATGTTGGTATCCGTTCTGTTCAAGTATTTTGTAGACGAAAATATAGAGAATAGTAATTTCTTTATTTCTCATCAGAAGTATATGTTGTGACCACTCATTTGAACCGTCTCGCCGAGACGGTTCAAATGAGTGGTCACAACATATATTTTGGTTCAGACATAAGGAAAATAGATAGAGACTAGTAGGTTAGTGCTGTGAATGGGAAAACATATCTGGCAAGGCTCAGGAAACGGGATGGGCGAGGCTCTGCCGAGCACATCCCGTTTCCGTGCCGCGCCAGATATTTTTTCCCATTCACGGCACTAACCTACTATTCTATTTATCCCGCCAAACACCTACAAACGGCTGTAAAATGCAAAAATAGTATTGACTGGATATCAAAAATGTTTCACGACACCGTGTTTCACGGCACATACGCACTGTGTTGACGGGATAAAAACCAATACACAATATTAAAAATGAGCAATTTAGGTAAGACAGACATACAATTAATTGAAACAATATTATATATTTCGTAAAATGTGACTTGTGAGTACATCATAGGTATTTGGGCTTCAACATTTACTTCAGTACATTATTGATAATAACAGTACAGTGCAACCTCTCTACAACAGCTACCCACGGGAAGACGTAAAACTGGCTGTTGTAGAAAGGTGGCTGTTGTAGGGAGGTTAATGCTGAATTAAATGTTATCGTCTGATGTTTATTTATTTTCTTCGATAATTCTCATAAAATACATGCTTTGACAGCATTTTAGAATCATTTCCAATGGAAATGATTCTAAAGTGCTGTCAAAACATGTTTTATTGAGAAAGAATGCAAAAGCAACACCAAAGGACAATGTTCATGCTCAGCAGTCTAAGGGTTAGATACAGAGGAAATCATCCATTTGGGCTATAAAATAGCGGCTGTTACAGAGAGGGTGTTGTTGTAGAGAGGTGACCGTTCGGGGAGGTTCGACTGTATCATATGCATGTGGATTGTCATGAATAAACAAACTATCAATTGGACCTTGCGACATCTTCATGCTTATTGACCTCAATGTCGGTGTATCGATTTGCGCAATAATACCTCACACCCTGGTTTAACCCTTACACTGCCGAATTAAATGTTGTCGTCTGCTGTTTATTTTTTATTTTCGATTTTTCTAATCAAAAACATGGTTTGACAGCATTTTAGAATCATTTCCAGTGGAAATGATTATAAAGTGCTGTCAAACCATGTCTTTATTGAGAAAGAAGGCAAAATATAAAGCATTAGCAGACGACAATTTTCGTGCTCAGCAGTATAAGGGTTAAGGGCTCAAACTAATGTACTACTGCATGTTTCACGAAACATGCCCAAAATTTACGGCTATATAAACAATACAATGCAGACGATAATATTAAATTGTAGCAAAATTTAAGAATGAGCCTTCTTTTTATTTCGTGAAAGTCGGTCAAATATTGATTTTATGGAATTTAACATGGGGAAAAAAGGAAGTGGAGGAGCTGTGGGAGGAGCCACAAAACGAAACACTTCAAAATTATCTAGTTAAATGTTGAATTAGAAAAATGTCCACATGTTAAATTCCCATAGACATCTTCACTCTGTGAAGATGTCTATGGGGATTTAACATGTGGACAATTTTGTTTCGCAATAAAATCAATATTGGACCAAAGTTCACGAAATAAAAATAAGTTCCACTCTTAAATTTTTATAAACTTTTATATTATCGAAAAAAATATTGTTTTTGCATTGTTTAGTTTAAGGCGTAAATTTTGGACAGCTTTCGTCAAACAGACAATAGTATATGATATCGGAGCGAATTAGAGCAAGTTAAATTATTTTGATATTATATACTGCGTTCATTTATTAAAATATCACTGGACATACATGAGGACGGACGAATAGGTATCTTAAAGGTACATGCCCACTCAGTAGGCACAAAATGTTCTTTATAGGAATTAAATAAGTGTATAATTATGTCACTATTCCACCAGTTCTAAAAATTACGAGTGCCCGTTATACAAATATAATCATTTATTAATTATCAATTTACTGTTAGCGACGCGCGGCGGTAACAGTCTATTTTGATAATGTGCGGCGACGACGACTTTCACATCACGGCTTGCGGTGCGCATGCGCAGTATACTACGCGCGTCAGTAGACTTCCCAATATGTAAACAAGAATATCAACATGTCGAAACGTCCAGGACGGAAATTGTATGAAACGGCGTCGGCCAAAAAAAAGTCGAAATGTCTGAGGGACAGGCAGTGCAGAGAGAGAGAGAGTGGTTAATATTGGCGACCAGATCACCAAATGGAAAGAGTTACGTGGAGATTTAGATTTGGACTCGGAACAGAGATTTTTCTTCTCAACTTCCGATACTTCACTGCGCATGTCAAAGATGTGATATGATTGACCGTGTCACGTGACGCGTATTGGTAAAAATAGCACGAGGTCGGAAAATACCCTTTCTGGTCGCGGCATATAAAATGCGATTTAACACCAATTAACACGCGCCGTAATTAAAGATAACTCGTTAGTGTGTAGACAAATGGCTCATATAAGGCATGACAGAAAATTAAAAGTAGTAGTACAGTGTAACCTATTGCGTGGGCATGTACCTTTAAGAAGATCGGAAATATACTTAGATATATCCACCAGGGTTGTAGTTGCGTCAAATATTAATCACAGATACGTATGCCAAATGATTACTTGAAATTGTCCGGAACTTGGCAACATCCGGAATTGGGAAAACGACATCGTTTTCCCAATTCCGGATGTTGCCATGTTCCGGACGTTGAAATGCGAATAATTATCCCTAAACGTGCTTTCGAATGACGGTACTTTTATTTGATTGAAAGAATGGCACCTACGCATGCGTGTACACGTGGTAACCTGGTGCGCGTTTCGTGAACTTAACATCTTGTTATAAACATAACGTTTTACATATTGGCACATCTAATCATTTAATTTAACACATATTAACAAAATAGTCGCGATATGACATTATTTGAGACGAAATGATGTACTTTCATTGGTCGAGAAACTTGGGCAAACAATAAACGAGATTACTGATGAAGTCAGTCAAGGAGTGTAGTAACTGTCATATTGAATCAACACAAATGTTGGTTTCAATGTATTGCATAAGCATACCATCACACGTTGAAACTGTAGAGATAACATAATATGTTGTTTCTGTCGCTGTCTCTAATAGATATTTACGACAATAGTGTATTATCAGTATGATTTAATATAGGAATGAATGGCCTTTTTGTGGAATTTATCGGGGCATAAACTTGGAAAAGTCGCGGGAATACTGGACGAAGCGATAACAAATCACAATTTTCTAAAAAAAATATTTTTCGAAAATTGAAATTTTGTATGACCTCGTCCAGTATTCCCGCGACTTTTCCAAGTTTATATCCCCGATAAATTCCACAAAAAAGGCCATTCATTCCTTATAATTCCAGCATTTGAAATAAATTCATCAAGAAAATGTGTTTATTTTCCGTTTTCTTAAGAATTATTTTAACTGCGCTTCACGGTTACGGAAAATAGTCCGGCGTGGGAGTTTACTGGGATATAAATTTTGGACAGAGTCTTGCTACGGGCCAATCAAATGTTAAGGAATTGTGTAAATATTTTTGTGCTGGAATTATTACACGGTTATTACACTGCGAGAGTCCATTTATTTAATCTTTCCGCAATAATACAATATGTTCAACAATTCTGCAAAAACCAGGAACCCACTTTTCCGACGTTTCGGCACAAGGCCTTTATCAAGG
The DNA here is from genome assembly GCA_029237695.1 of Conchocele bisecta. NCBI lineage: Eukaryota > Metazoa > Mollusca > Bivalvia > Lucinida > Thyasiridae > Conchocele > Conchocele bisecta. The sequence goes on from CM055276.1 coordinate 78,895,858, forward strand.
AATTAGTGACAGGAACCCACTTTTCTTGTTTCGGCACAAGGCCTTTATCAAGGAATTAGTGACAGGAATCCACTTTTCTTGTTTCGGCATAAGGCCTTTATCAAGGAATTAGTTTCACTAATTCCTTGATAAAGGCCTTGTGCAGAAACGTCGGAAAATATTCACTAATTCCTTGATAAAGGCCTTGAGCCAAAACATCTGAAAAGTGTGTTCCTGGTTTCATTAATTCCTTGATAAAGGCCTTGTGCCGAAACGTCGGAAAAGTGGGTTCCTGGTTTTTGCAATTGTTGAACATTTATTTACTGCAATTGCCGCATCTTATATTAGATACATTTTCGGGTTTTGTTTCTACATTAAACACAGTACAGTGTCAATGTTTAGACTTGAAAATGTGATAACACAGTTAGATCACGTTGGTCTGCATGTACGAGGAGCTCGCGGATCATCTCCTCGTACATGCTGACGAACCGTGACATAACTGTGGCAACAGATTGAATATTGTGGCTTTCATGTACAGTGGGGTCAGCGTGTAAGTGCACACACGAACGAACACGACAGGTTGGTTCGCTACCCACCCAAAGTGTATGTTGTTACCACTCAGTTGAACCGAGACGGTTCAACTGAGTGGTAACAACATACACTTTTGATGCGAAATGAGAAAAAAATGCAAAAAAATATTTACATTTTTTGGTTCCAACCTGTCGTGTTCGTTCGTGTGTGCACTTACACGCTGACCCCACTGTAGGGTGACGTCTAAGTCGCCATACGTAACAGCCAAACAATTCGGCGTAGAGTCCACAAGCCATATACTGGTTACAAACAAATCAAGCCCGTTTTTACACGATCGTGCCCAAATACGTGCACCCAGATAAATGTTGACAGTAATTGTAATCAAATGGCACAATTGTTTCATTTGCAAATTAAATTCGCAGTCGGGAGGTAACATTGACACGGTAATACATGATAACGGAGGAGAACACGCTGATTTATTCAGATTTGATTGTTCTGGATAACAGCCAATGTGATTTCACAGTGATGCGTGTGTTTTGTGCGTATTAAGAGAACGAAAATGGGTAAAATCGCGATTCGTGTGGATAAATCAATGTATCAAAATGTCACTGTTAATGTGAATTTAGGCTATGTATTTGTATTGATATTTCCTCAAAGTTTGGCGTTTTAAGATTTGTATTAGAATGAGGAAAACGGAAGTCTATGGAGCCCTACAGGGGACGTAGAATTCCTTTTTTTTTATTAATTCGTTCCCACGAAATATCAATTCGTTCCCTCAATTTAACAATTCTTTCCCTCGAATTAAGAATTCGTTCCCTCAATTTAACAATTCGTTCTCACGAATTAACATTTCGTTCCCGCGAATTAACATTTCGTTCCCACAAATTAACAATTCGTTCCCACGAAATAACAATTCGTTCCCAAAGGAAAGAATTGTTAATTCGTAGGAACGAATTGTTATATCGTGGGAATGAATTGTTAATTCGAGCGAACGAAATTGTTAAATTGAGGGAACGAATTATTATTTCGTGGGAACGAAATAATAAAAAAAAATCCACGTTATTGGTATATGATACGTTTGGACAAAAAATATCGTTTCTACAAGTCTTACCAAATATTGTACATGTACGTATAGTGGTAGCCTTTATACATTCTATAGAGGATGATATATGTGGCTGTCACTGGAGAAATGGGGCTTATGGGATTTGTGACCAGAGTAGTTCCTGATTAAATCGCACGCTCTTGTAGCCTGGTAACGATTTATATTGCTTCTTACAAATGCTGTTCTTTCATTGGTCGAGAAACTAGGGTAAACAATAAAACCATATTCATGATGACGTACCACACATGATAGAGATTGATATAAGGGCTGGTTTGTCCCGAGTCACGAGCCACTTAGTGGCTGTGACTGTATAAATAGGGTTTATGGTATTGGCGACCAGTGTATCCCAGGATCAGACTGCGCATTCGCGCAGTCTGATCCTGGGATACACTGGTCGCTGTTGAATCAGTCGACCATCTGTCATGTTTCTAAGATACAGTTTAGATACCAATTAAGTCACTACAAGAACATGAGTTGGTTAGTCACAAATGTCACAAGCCCCATTTCTCCAACCACGGTCCCATATGTCATTCCGAGGGTTATCCAATAACTCACAAGAGACGCACTTTCTAAAATTAACTAGAACCGGTCGCCAATTCGCATCAAACTCAGATATGCCCTGGTCAATATTCCACACAGTTGTATTATATTACGAAAGTACTTCATTTATGGATGTAAATTAAGAAAAACTGAACCGACTCTACGAACTTTTGGCTATTAAACACATTAAATCTAAAAAATATTTAAAAGTAAGTACTTATTCATCAATAACAAAAAAGTCACCCTCCCCAAAAAAAATTATTGGATGAAATTCCATCAAATATTGATTTTATTGCGAAAAAACGATTTTCCTATCGGAATTTAACGTGGGGAGTCCTGAAGGATCAAAAAACGAAAAAAAATGGAAATTGTCTCCGAAACCTGGTGAGATAGCTTGAAAATGATGTAGCTACGAAAACAAAAGTTAGATTTTGAAAATCGGTCCACAAATAAAAAAATATTTAAAAAAAATCTATTTTTAGCCCCCATGTTAAATTCCTATAGGAAAATCGTTTTTTCGCAATAAAATCAATATTTTATGGAATTTCATCAAATGAAATGTTTTGGGGAGGATGACTTTTTTGTTATTGATAAAAAAGTACTTACTTTTAAATATTTGTTAGATTTAATGTGTTTAATAGCCAAAAGTTCGTCGGCAGCAAAACAGACAGTAAGCAGGTAAGATCGATCATATTCGTACTAGAGAAATGCCGCATATGCAGCACAATTCTCCAAACCAGGACCTTTGATTGGTCGAGTCAAAGTTTCGCCCTAAAACTGGATATTGTATGATTGGATTGGTTGGAAAATTAAAATATCAAAATTCCAGGGGTGAACGGGTTAAATCGTGTTACTATCGCCAACGTTTTACCATGCAAGCGGTCCCACAATCATTTGCCTGCTAAACCGTGCTATAGTGACACTCTTTACTATTGCTAGTAGTATTTATTGCCGTCATATAACTTATCTAAAATGTCACAGCACGCACGCATATACGAACACACGCACACGTACACGCGCAAATACGAACACACACGGACGCACGGACGCATGGAGCACGGACGCACGGACGCACGCACAGTCTCGACACATCTAATTTCCAGTTGAGTATTGTGCTGTATATAAGTCGTTTCCCCAGTATGAATACGCTCCATCCTGGGCTATGTGTAGCAGAATTTATACAATTGTAGTCCAACGGTAGTCAGGTGGGTATTAACAAATTAATGGTAAACTAACCAGACCGTCAGAAAATAAATATTTCACCGTCTTACATACTAAATGACAGTGACGATACCCATGGGGAGCATGTGTAATACGAATCGCTAAGTAAAAGGGAAAGATATCTGTAATAATTGGCCGAGAATCGAAAGATGAAAGCGAAGTTACGACAAATAGTATTATTTCATTTCGAGCATCTTCCTTAAAGGTTTAAAGTGTGCTATGACCGATATATATATATATATATATATATATATATATATAGTACACGTTGTATATTTAAATTCAGCGCTAGGCGCATGCAAATTCTCAGAATACGAGCCAACAGTTATGGGAGCAGTGACCAGTTAATTTAAAATTATCCATTTCACGCCCTCGGACAGTATGTATTTAATGCAATTTTCCAAATAAGTGGACAGACAGCAATATGCGTTCGACATTTGTGACCAAGACACACTAGAAGCTTTTACATAAATACAAATATGCTGCTCTATTAGTGCTCCTTACGTATGCAGGAATGTGAAATATCTCGGTGCAGCCTCTTTAAAATTATCCAATTCTGAGGTAAAATATGCCGTGTCACCTCACTTGCAGCACTACAGATTGAACGTTGCATGTTTTCTCAATCATCATCCAGAGGCAAATGTACTATCATGGTGCAAACCAGTTCCCATCCATGAGTTTTCTCTGAAATAAATTATTGTTTGAAACTCCCAGAAAAATCTGTTGTTTTGATTATTTGGCTAACTGGTCACTGCTACCTATACAGTAAATACTGGTAGCCATTTTGCAAAATTTGCAGATCGTCAATTATAAGAGACGGATTAATAAAGTTATAGTTATCAAATTACGGCAGACTAAAAGCGATTGTGACATTTGTGTCTGCAATCGAGGATTTTTCGCGGTTAATTTAATCATGGATATGAGCGAACTTGAAAGTGAGAAGCGAGGTATCTCGTGAGATAACGTTTTGTCTGTCGTGGTTCGTCATTAATTCTTGTTTCGTATGACCCCGTGAAACAAGGTGCATGATCACGTGGTTACAACAGCAACAACGTCGCCCACTCCAAAGTAAGTATTATTTGATATTTTTTTTAATATGCAACGGATTTTGATGAAATATGGCGCAGCAAACGCGTCTTCATGAGCTGCATTTGGTCGTCTAGGGAGGTTGGCACAGACTTATGTCGTGTTTGCGTCAGAGACACGGAAATCGATTCTTCCCAAAAACGACAGAAGTTTAGGCGAAAATACACCACCAAATGCAGCTTAATAAGACGCGTTTGATGCGCCATATTTCATCAATATCCGTTACGTAATAATGACACTATAAAATAATACGTACTTTGAATCAGCTGGATTCTGGAAGTTTCAGTACTTGTTGTTGTTGTTAGTACCACGTGATCATACACCTTGTGAAATACATGCGACGAATATGGAATACTACGGAGCCCCACAGAGGCCGTAGACTTTTTTTATTAATTCGTTCCCACGAAATAACAATTCGTTCCCACGAAATAACAATTCGTTCCCTCAAATTTACAATTCGTTCCCACGAAATAACAATTCGTTCCCTCGAATAAACAATTAACAATTTGTGAAACGAATTGTTAATTAGAGGGAACGAATTGTTAAATTGTTAAATTGAGGGAACGAATTGTTATTTCGTGGGAATGAATTGTTAATTCGAGGGAAAGAATTGTTATTTCGTGGGAACGAATTGCTAATTCGTGGGAACGAATTGTCAATTCGTGGGAACGAATTGTCAATTCATAGGAACGAATTGTTACATTGAGCGAATTAATTGTTATTTCGTGGGAACGAAGTAATAAAAATAAATCCATGCCCCCTGCGGGGCTCCGTAGGATACAGCTCACAATACTCACAATACTCACAATACTCACAATCACAATACTCGTCGATAGTTTAAATGAAAAAAAGGTGTGCCTTGTAAAAACCGTCAAGTGTGTTTTGTCCACCTTTCCAATCCACAAGGGACGTTTTGTCCATGTAAACGTTTCTACACCAAGGATATATTGTGCAATGGGGCTTTACTGATTCTATGGGACGCCAAATCTACATAAAATCAAATAAGTATTGCTAGCTCTAAATAATTATGAAAATTATAAAAATGATTCAGAGAGCATTCAAATGATTTTGAGCTAGCTCTAAATATTTAATGCTAACTAATTATTTACAGCTAGCATTAATTATGTAAGTTTATGTATATTTGGCGTTCCATATTACATGTATTTACACCATGCAAAAAGGCTTCACCAGTACATTACTTGCATTGACTCCTTACAACGAGTTTAACCAGCAAGTGTAGGGGTCACTGGAATAAGGGGGCTAACTCCATCATGGAGTTAGCCCCCTCATTCCATTGACCCCTACAATCAGCACAAGCGGAATAACTAATAACGTGGATATCCAAACAAGTTATCCATTTTACGGGAACAAAACTATAGGAACCAGTCTGCCAATAAATAGTGTTGACCCTAAACCAGTCCTTGCCAAGTTGTACAGCTTAGCAACAAGGAGCGAATTCTCAGGACAACGGCATTGATTGTTATTATTATGACAGAGATAAATAAATAGATGCTGCAGGAAAGGTATGTCTGTGCCAAGCATTTTATTATATTATTAGCTCGCTCTACGCATGCAGGTTAAATGTTCTGTGTGCGACTTGATGTGGGGGTGAGATAGAGATTTTTGAAAGTGAAAGTAGACGGTTCCATCAAAAAAAGGGAAATAACTCATCGAAATCAACCCGCATGACCCCGCGTTTGGCATGGATCTAGAACCGGCTTAGGTCACTGACTCCAGGAATGGAAGTAACACAATTTATTTTGCCTTAGGCATCACGAAAATAGCCAAAATTGACTGCTTTTCTGAGGGCGGCGGGTGACTTATAAAAAGCACCGCCTCTCACAATCAGTTAAGGAGGCTCTTGCGTGAAAGATACTCGCAAATGAAGTACAAATCGCGCGCCACAATACAAATTCAGTAACCGCATCAGATGTGTGCAATTATTTGTTTACAAAGTTACCCCACCCACCTATTTTTGGCCAGAAATTTCAACACGACTGAATTTATCGGAATTGTTTTCATGAAAATATGAGCCACAGATACTTTGTTATGTCTTGTTCTATCACTTGTAACACCACACCATTTTCTGAAAATGATTTCAAAGCAGGGTCATAACCAGCTCAAATTTTCGCTATAAATGCCCGAAAAATACCTTAAATTCTGACGCGAAACCGTACCGGCGAGACAGCATAGCATGCGCCATTTTCCAAGAGGTGAAAATCAACCGGAGCTAACATTCAGTTTCGTAGAATTATGAAATACTCTAAAAAATACACCTAGTCGAGCCTCCCAAAGTCAAGAAATATTCATAAACCTATTTTTCTAGACACACTGGTGTAACTTACAGGGTCGGTAGTGAAGTATATAGAAAATCGTGTGAGTGTGGGTCTATGGGAAATAAATTGCCTACCTGTTTCCTATAGACGATTGACATATCAGGCTTGTTTGTTGGCAATTTAGTTTAACGTGATTAGTTAATCTGGCGAGCATATAGTGTGGGTCAATTCCACCCGGGTACCAAATGTTAATAGTAGACACTATTATTGTTCAAGGGCCTTGATTTCATATCAGAAGAGTACGTTATAATGGGATTGATAGATATGTTTGCCAAATACGTTGGGTCAACACGTATACAAATTATATTCAGTAACGATATTGTTTAACTTACTAGTTTTCGGATGTGTGTTTATTACATGTTGTTATACATATCAATGTAATGTGTATTTAATAATGTTTGCTTTCAGTGATTAATAAAATATCATTTTAGCCAGTATCGTATTGCATATATTTATATACAGTGGAACCTCTCTAAACCGGGCACCCTGTGGACGCCATTTTGTTTAATTTAGATGAGTTTCACTGTATTTTAGTTCATTGTCGTGCCTGTTTATGATTGGAAATGACACAAATTGCTCATGGAGTGCTTACTTACAGTGGAACCTCTCTAAACCACCCGGGTGTCGGGTTTAGAGGGATCCCACTGTATACACATGTCATACATATACATATTAATATATTAAATGCAAATAATAAATGTAGAGAAACCCATCAAAAATAAGATCACAGACGTTATCTTGGTGTTCGAGTTAGAGAGGTTACACTGTATATATTCAAGCGTTTGGGTCTATAGTACAGTAAACACCCTCACACGTTCGCTCATTGTGAATGTATAATACAAAATGCATTGTATATTGTATTTTTCCAGCTATTTTAAGCTTAAAAGTACGAGAAATCATAGAAAATATCAAACCCAGGTTAGAATGGTTTCGCGTTTAACCCTTACACCGCTATCTTAATTTGTTTTCGTCTGCTTTAACCCTTAGACCGCTACACACAACAATTGTCGTCTGCTGTTGCTTTTATATCGTGCCTTATTTCTCAATAAAAACATGGTTTGACAGCACTTCAGAATCATTTCCAATGGAAATGATTCTGAAGTGCTGTCACAGCATGTTGTAAATTATTCTGATGTGCTGTTAAAGCATGTTATAAATTATTCTAAAGTGCTGTCAAAGCATGTTTTTGATGATAAAAATGGAAAATATAAAATAAACAGCAGACGACAAAAAAATAAGATAGCGGTGTAATGGTTAATAATTGCGCCTGACATCCAGCGTTTGATTGTTGCTATTCGCACAGCGCTGACAACAACAGTTAATAGATTGGGAACGTCAGCTTTCATCGATTCACAGCAACACTTTTTGTATCAAATCGGTAGTAACAATTGAAGGGGGTCGGTGAAAGAAGGGCATGCGCGTAATCAGGGGGGTTGAGACCCCCGAAAATTTGGCCAGGTGTGTACACATAGATAAAATAAGAACTACATTTCGTAAAATGAAAATTTCTCTTCTAAAATAAAATTTCGCATAATATATTGATGTCTGGAGGGCTCTAGAAGCCAGGATTTGCGTTATTTATCAAACATAAATTCAGGTGGGGTGGGGGCATGCCCCCGGACCCCCTAGACAATGCGTGGCTGTCGCCGCTCAATGCGCACCCCGTCAGCAAGATCCTGGTTACGCGCCTGAAGGGGACAACCTTCTCTCACTGACCCCTTACCCCTTCAATGTATACAATAGTACCGTCATCTGTGTATAGAGGTGCATTTGACTGGAATTGATTGATTGATTGATTATCTGCTTGATCGGTCTTTCGGTCGGTCTTTCAGTCGGTCGGTGCGCATTCGTTGCAATCAGTTTAATTACGAATTTCGTGTGAGAATCTTATTGGAGATGGTGCGTCTCTGCTAATCTTAAAGGTGCATGCCCACTCAGTAGGCACATAATGTTCTTTATATCAGAGACATCATTTGAGACATTTTCTGGCACGATAAACATCCATTCACCATTACCCCACGTATTCATTGGCATTATTATACATTTTATATCAGACGTAAATTTCCACACGGATATCAGTGGCAATAACCGTGTTTCCGTAAAATGTTAACGGATATTACTATTTATTCTCTGTATTTATTGTTTGATGAGCAATGATCATACTATATAATCTGTCGAAAATATTAATTTTTCAGGTGACTCATTTAATAGTATAAATGTCATGCCTCATTTGCATATGAAAATAGCCTGATACCACCGCGAGTCACTAATAAATATTACTAAATGATTATATCTGTATAGCGGGCACTCGTAATTGTTAGAACTTGTCGTCTGCTGTTTATTTTCTATTTTCCATTTTTATCGCCAAAAAAAAAAGTTTGACAGCACGTTAGAATAATTTACAATATGCTTTGACAGCACTTCATAATCATTTCCATTGGAAATGATTCTGAAGTGCTGTCAAACCATGTTTTAATGAGAAATAAGGCTAGATATAAAGCAACAGCAGACGAAAATTGTTGTGTGTAGTGGTCTAAGGGTTAAATGGTAACATATTGGTCTAATTACGAAGCTTTTCGGCTTCCTATTTGGTTTGGTATATTATTTATATTTCACAGTCGCAAACATTTGTACCAAACGAAAAGTGCGATATCTCAAGGGAATATTTACAAGAAAAACGAAAACATGTCTTGGCATTTCATTAGAATTGTCTCCTTGGAGACAATTCTAATGAAATACCAAGATGTGTTTTCGTTTTTCCCTGGTATATATTTCGCCACACCTTGTACAAAATCCCTGTCCAATACGGTTGTGTTCACCTTGTACAAATACCCTGTCCAAATCCGCCAATGATGTTTTGTCCATCTTTCCCATATCATTTATGCATTTTTACACCCAGGGTGTTTTGGGCAAGGGGGTTTTGTTCGGATACCGCAAGATGTACACGCACGCAATGTTGCATCGTGGATATTGATGGAAGGTCGTACGGTACGGAGCCCCGCCGGGGCATGGATTTTGTTTATTAATTCGTTCCCACGAAATAACAATTCGTTCTCTCAATTTAACAATTCGTTTCCACGAATTAACAATTCGTTCCCACGGGAACGAATTGTTAATTCGCGGGAACGAATTGTTATAAATCGTTCACACGAAATAACAATTCGTTCCCTCAATTTAACAATTCGTTCCCACGAATTAACAATTCGTTCCCACGGGAACGAATTGTTATATCGTGGGAACGAATTGTTATATCGTGGGAACGAATTGTTAATTCGAGAGAACGAATTGTTAAATGAAGGGAACGAATTGTCATTTCGTGGGAACGAATTGTTAATTCGAGGGAACGAATTGTTCTATCGTAGGAACGAATTGTTATTATATCGTGGGAACGAATTGTTAATTCGAGGAAACGAATTGTTAAATTGAGGGAACGAATTGTTATTTCGTGGAACGAATTAATAAAAAAAATCCATGTTCCGTGTGAGGCTCCGTATAAATTAGTATGAGTTTCCCACAAATTCATATAAGTAGTCTGTATATGTTACGTGTACGTGTGTGTGGCTTCATTTATTCCCAGAACCACTTCCGATGCAGCCGCACCTATCTTTCATTCGTCGGCAGACTGCACTTGCGTGCATTTTAACTTGAACAGCATTTATCAAGTCGAAGTATTCATGTTTTATGTACAAATGTATTAATAATCTTAAGTTGTCTGACACGTATGTAGTGCTCGGAGGAAAATATTCGTAGTATGTAAACAGATGACAGGCGAAGAAACATTTCATTTATGCTTCATTGTTGTGTCACGATTAGCGGTATAGTAGCTACAGTGGGGTCAGCGTGTAAGTGCACACACGAACGAACACGACAGGTTGGTTCCAACATGTCGTGTTTGTTCGTGTGTGCACTTACACGCTGACCCCACTGTATGTAACATGGGATGTAAGAAAGAGATAAACGGTTAGCGGCTATCGTTGCCACTTAACCAGGATAAGTGCGGTGGCAATGGCAACTGCGCTGGTTTATTTCTTTTTTGCTCGAGATTTATTTCTTAATATACAAAAAAAAGAAAAATAATAATAATTAAATATGCATTTTGTGAGTATTATGATTATTCGTAATCCTATTTTAGGGGAAGGGGCCAAGTGACTTTGGTGTGGTATGGACCTGCCACCAGGTCAGGTTATTCTAATTTCAGGGCTGAATATATTGTTTCTCGATGTAAATATTCAGTTCTGATTTTGGAATTTTCCCCCCAATGCAGCAGGTTAAAACGGGATCGAACCCGTTTGCCCGGCCTTACATGACCTTAGCTGTTGATAGGCCGTTAAACACCAATAAACAAACAAAATTTGCATTTGTTACGAGTGCGGTGCTCATACATGTATGCATATATGAACCGTGTCAGAGAACTGACATAACATGGCATATATCTGTGAATCTGTGTATATATAGTCAATAGTAAATATGCATGTAGATTGGGGTCAGCGTGTAAGCGCACACACGAACGAACACGACAGGTTGGTTCCAACCTGTCGTGTTCGTTCGTGTGTGCACTTACTTACACGCTCACCCCACTGTAGTTGTGTGCTGTGTGACACACTTTGCTTTTGTAACACGGCGAGCTCATTTCTTCGTGTTTTATGAACTGGGTAACTTTACTGGTCATTTACAGAGTATTGATATTCGTGATCATTCTATTCGTCTCTTGTAATTCTTATTGAATGGCAATTGTACATGTACCTGCATTTTATTAGTGTTGTACAGTTGATGAGACGTAAATAAACTATTTATCCCGTCAACACAGTGCGTATGTGCCGTGAAACACGGTGCCGTGAAACATTTTTGATATCCTGTCAATACTACCTAATCACTGCGTATGAATATGTGTGGTGACTGGGGTTATTTATTTGCATTTTAAAGCCATTTGTAGGTGTTGACGGGATACATATAATAGTAGGTTAGTGCCGTGAATGGGAAAAAAATATCTGACGCGGCACGGAAACGGGATGTCCTCGCCCATCCCGTTTCCTAAGCCGTGGTAGATATTTTTCCCATTCACGGCATTAACCTACTATTCTCTATATATCTAACCGTCCAAAGAATTTACTATAATCCCTGCTGTATATCTGGGGCATCAATTAAATCATTTAATTAGAAACATACATAGTATATGTGGCCGTGACTTCATAAATGGGGCGTGTGGGTATATTGCGATCAGTGTATATCCAGATCAGCCTGTGCATCCACACAGTCTGATTTAGCTACAATGATCCGTCTCCTGTACATTGACCAATTCAAAAAAATGTGAGCAACCGAAGTGCATATCCAAATCTGTTGCATGTAGGTCAACATTTAGTAAACTCTTTGAACCCGAAATCCTGCTATATCGGTTTATGCAAAAAGTGCAGATCCAGATGAGCCGGATCGTAACGAGCCGTCTCATCAGGATCTGCACTTTTTGAAAGTAATTTTAATATTTTTGAGAACAATAACACCCCCTTTTCATAAATGGACGAATCTGAAAATCATTTTGTGACCATTGGATTGGTCGGAACATTAGCATATCACAGTCCATTCCAGTTCCTTAGGGTTGAAAGGGTTAAACAAATAGTCTTTGTTGTAGAACTGGTAAATTGCCACAAATAATATAACAGGGAAATCATTTTCCCATGGAAGCCATCTTTTCTCGAGTAGTTGTTCAACATTTAATATAGATGGATTTACATTTATTGAGCATAGGCTGCATATGCAGCCTATGCTCAATAAATGGAAATCCAATGATAACGAAATGAAGCTTTCAAATTTACAAGATATACATATATAAAAGTCAGATAAACACCTTGACACGGTAAAATAACCAATGTATGTATGTGTATGTTCTTTATTAATAAGTTGTTGATACAGCTTTGACAGTTTTATATCGCTAACATATCAAACAAGCCGGATAACCGATAACCCCTGTACAGTACAACTACGTATTTTCTATGGATGACGTCGAAGGTTGGCAACTAAACAAGGAATAGATAAATACTATAAGATATCTGCGTTCGATACCGTACTATTGTAGTTGCCTACGTCACAGTTGCCAAGGTTACGCTCTCTTTTTGATCGGTTTACACCAGCGGAGAGCTACGGAGCCCCGCAGACGACATGGATTTTTTTTGTATTAATTCGTTCCCACGAAATAACAATTCGTTCCCACGATATAACAATTCGTTCCCACGAAATAACAATTCGTTACCTCGAATTAACAATTCGATATGTCGTGGCAACGAGTTGTTAATTCGAGGGAACGAATTGTTATATCGTGAGAACGAATTGTTGTGTAGTGGGAACGAATTGTTAAATTGAGGGAACGAATTGTTCATTCGTGGGAACGAATTGTTAAATTGAGGGAACGAATTGTTATTTCGTGGGAACGGATGAATAATAAATAATTCTACGTCCCCTGTGGAGCTCCGTAAACAGCCAACGTTGGCATGTTTGTGATGTATTCAATTTTTGTCCAAAATATCGTGATAAATACGGTGGCACAGAAGGGACATGGAAATATTTTTTACTTTCGCGTGCGCACGGGATAGCTATGTCCATTTCCCCTCTGTGCCACCGTAGATAAACACCAAATGTTTTAAATATGTGCAATCACGGTTTATTGAGGATAGGTTTAAGTGTCGATAGTGTTTACCGCCGTGATTTATTCGTGCAATAGACGGGGTTTATTATTGCTGTTACATGCGCTGGCTAATTACCCGTAATTGTATAATAGGCGGGTACGTGTTTCATCGCTAATTGCCACGTCGGCGGATGCAATTAGATGGGGCGTAAGGTTGCCGTTTAGGCAATAACAGACACGTTTAAGGCGATATTTGAGACACCTTTCAGACGATATTAACTCTTTGCATGCTGGGAAACTTGTGGGCTATAAATAGTTCAAAACTAGCGGACAAAAAAATCATCATATTTTCTTTGAGTATGTCTTGGAATTTCATTAGAATTGAGTCCTCAATTCTAATGAAATTCAAGGACATATTTACAGAGAGGAATAAAACATATACATGTACTACTAATTTGTTTGGCGGATATTTTCACCGCTATGCAAAGAGTTAAGTTATTATTCCAGAAAGTAGCGTATGGGATCTTGATTTTATTGGAGGCAAGTTGTGTAATATTGTACCTTACAATGTGTGCACCTTTTCATGAAAAGTATTTACAGTTGCTGTGGTATTGTCTGTAAATGACTTCGAATGTTGACGAAATTTTCATAGCAAATGCGGAATTGTATTTCGCATTTGCTCTGACCTTTTCGTCATCTTTCAACGTCGTTAACGGAAACTATCATATTTGTTTGTTGACCGCTCTAAACCGGACACCCTGGGAAGTCCCCAGTGTGTCCGGTTTAGAGAGGCTCCGCTGTAAATCAGGCATATTGGTACCGCAAAACAGGTATATGTGGTTTTCATAACAAATCATGCAACATTCGACCTTTTTATATAGGAATGAATGGCCTTTTTGTGGAATTTATCGGGGTATAAACTTGGAAAAGTAGCGGGAATACTGGAGGAAGCGATAAAAAATTACAATTTTCGAAAAAAAATCAAAAAAATAAAAGATTTTTATATTATTTTTTTTTTTTTTCGAAAATTGTAATTTTTTGGAAGGCCTCGTCCAGTATTCCCGCGACTTTTCCAAGTTTATATCCCCGATAAATTCCACATAAAGGCCATTCATTCTTGATAATTCCAGCATTTGAAATAAATTCATCAGGAAAATGTGTTTATTTTGACAGACGGCAGCCATTTGTTTACATTGACAGCACTGACAGCGCACCTGTAGAAAGTAGTTCGGCGTATGAGTTTACTGGGATATAAATTTTGGACAGAGACTTACTAAGAGCCAATCAAATGTTAGGGAATTGTGTACATATTCTTGTGCTGGAATTATTAAGCAATAAGGCCCTAACATACACAATTTGGACCGATTTTTTATAAATAAATTCAACGAGAGATAACTAGCTACGATCGCCCAGTATAATAGCCAGTGTAAATCCTGATCTACAGAGTCCAGTATCACCAGGGAGGATTTAGATGCATATGCAGCCTATGCTCAATAAATGTAAATCCAATAATTGTTTATAAGAAAGCATTGTTAATCTGAAATTTACAGACTATCATAAGTTTGCACTTACGAACATTTTAATCGTACGAAGTTTAGTGAAACGGGCCCCTGATCTTCCAACACGCTCTTACAACCTCATAATTATGTATACGAAACTGTAATAAGCATTTGCCTGCATACATGCCTGATCCGATTGCGGGGATGCCCATGTAGGTCCGGGTCTACACTGGACGCCAAGGTCATAATCCCCATTTCTCCAATCACAGGCTGCCCGGTTAGCCCAATCGATAATGAAAGCGCTTCTTACCACGGTGGCATGTGGTCAGCCAGACCGGACAATTGGGTTTCCTCCGGGTACTTTGGTTTCCTCCTATATCACGGATTACCCTTACGCCCCCATCCATGTCAACGGAAGCATTTGTATAAGAGCTGTCACGCTTATTTAAAATCGTTGCCACAGACAATTGCCTATGGTACATTTATTGCACGTCTAATAGTGACGAAGGTACGGTGGCACAGAGGGGACATGGACATATATTTTTACTTTAGCGTGCGCACGCAATAGCTTTGCGTGCGCACGCGATAGTCTTTACGTTCGCACGCGATAGTCTTTGCGTGCGCACGCAAAGACTATCGCGTACGCACGCAAAGACAATCGCATGCGCACGCAAAGCCTATCGCGTGCACACACGAAAGTAAAAACTATTTCATGTCCCCTCTGTGCCACATGGTTAGCGTACTGTAATACATATAAGACAACTGACAGCATGGAAATATACACGTGTTTTGCGTATGGCATTTTCCATTGAAAATTGGCAATCATTCCAGAATGAGTGGAATTTGGTTTGAATCAATGAAATTAATTTGCTTTGATCTTTCCGATGCGTATAGGCGATGCATCTAGACAAGAAGACAAACAGTAGACTACAAACATACATGTCCTTTGAGGATGCAAATGCAATCGGCGATACAACTACATGTAGTTGCGGACGGACACGTAACTCCACTTAGCCTCCCGTACGATCTGTTACGGACGGTGCGGGGGGGGGGGGGGTCGAAAAGTTACGTGCCCGCAACTACTCTGTACAGCGTAGCTTTCGGAGTAACCACGTCTTGCATTGACAAGTTCAGGGGGCCGTTTCATTAAACTTCGTACGACTAAAATGTTCGTAAGTGCACAATTGTGATAGTCTGTAAATTTGACATTAGCACTGTTTTATTGTAAACAATTACTGGATTTACATTTATTATTATTCATATGCAGCCTATGCTCTATAAACGTAAAGCCATCAATTGAAATTTCCAGACGATCCTAAATTTGCACTTACGAACATTTTAGTCGTACGAAGTTTAGTGAAACGGCACCCTGTTGTGTGTACGTGTTCTTTATGAAATACACGGCTTGCCTACGTCCGTTACTACTCGCAATTGAAGGGACTAGTGGCAAATGTGGGGGGGGGGGGGTGGGGGGGTGCTAATTTCCATCCGAGCTCGTGGTATGATTGTTATTTCCAATGTAATTGGGATCAAGTAAACATTATTTTTAAGATGTTAAGGCTATTTATATGGTAATTTAAATGTGAATGGACCACGTGTTATCAATAAGCATAGTTTAACTTCGACTCATATGTTCGAAAAAGCGGACATCAGTCCACAAACAATTGGAAGTCAACATTTGCTAAGGCCAAGAACCCCAGATCCAGACAGCCTCAAAAGTACACGATGACAACAATTATCTGCCGGCTTTGGGTGTGCAATTTCCAACACCACACGAGAATGGCGGCGTCCAATTGCTCCATATACACGTGTTCACTAATCAACATAGCTACTATCTGCCTACTGCCACTGTTAAAGGCACTGTGCTTCAGGGGGCGTTTCACTAAACTTCGTACGACTAAAATGTTCCTAAGTGCAAAATTATGATAGTCTGTAAATTTCCCATTAACAATGTGTTCTTGTAAACAATTGTTGGATTCACATTTATTGAGCATAGGCTGCATATGCCTATGCTCAATAAATGTAAATCCATCAATTAAAATTTCCAGACAATCCTAAATGTGCACTTAGGAACATTTTAGTCATACGAAGTTTATAGTATGCAGTATACGTTTGCAGTATTATAAACATATTTTTGCAAATCCCCAATTTTTTTCCAGGCGACTTATAAGGTACAATTGGGTTCCGAAATACGATATAAATCTGCAATTAAACTATTTGTCCTGTTCTGTTTTATCACTTTTAGACATATCTGGGACCCTGGGGTCCGTTTCACTAAACGTCGTACGACTAAAATGTTCGTAAGTGCAAAATTATGATAGTCTGTAAATTTCACATTAACAATATTTTCTTGTAAAAAATTATTGGATTTACATTTATTGAGCATATGCAGCCTATGCTCAATAAATGTAAATCCATCAATTGAAATTTCCAGACGATCCTAAATTTGTACTTAGGAACATTTTAGTTGTACGAAGTTTAGTGAAGCGGGTCTCATGTCCTTTAACTTACAAATATATAGTACAGCCGACCATTGCCGTCGGCCACCGACAAAGTACGCACAACCTACGAGACAAGGCGGTGTTTAATTACCCCCATACTCATATATCCACAAATGTGGCTGTGAATGGAGAAACGGGACTTAAAGATTGTGAGACCAGTGTAGCTCCTAATGAAATATCACACCCCTGTAGCCTGATAACGATCTCTAATGCTTGTTGCAAGAATGCTGGGTGTTTTCATTGATGGAATGGCGAACAGTGCAGATCCTGATCAGACTGTGCGGATGCACAGTCTGATCTTGGATCTACACTGGTCGCAAAACCCATAAGCTCAGGCTCAGACAACAAACTGATTTTCAAGCACAATATGCAAGTATTCTGAAATAAATAAATTGACAGATATTGGCGCAGGCGGCAGTGTACTGGCTGCCAATGTTATAATACAATAGTACAATCTACCGTCGACGTCTGTAGAGCCGGTTTTTGTAACCCCCGGTTTTTGTAACCCCAAATATTAATATTGCGTTACATGAAAAAGTATTGCTTCAAACTTCGATACTCAAGCTTTTGGGCGGTGGCCAAGGGCAATTTTAACTCTGTCGTTTTTACAAACTTTTTCTACACTATAGCCGCGTGACAGAAAATGTGATAAACTTTTTCACGGCTTAGGGTTTACAAAAACCGGGGGTTACAAAAAACGGCACGTACGACAACGGTTTTTCGTAACCGGGGGGTTACAAAAACCGGCTCTACGCCAGCAACACAGTACATACGCTAACATGCAGACCTGGCAGTATTTATTGAATACAACAATCAAGAAATGCATAGCATATCTCCAATACGAATATAACAATCAAATTGCTTCCATTCATATAATAGGGCGAATCTCATTTACGTTTTATTGCGAAACTGATTTTATATATTTTGCAGATATTTGCAATATTTAAGGAACCATGCATGCAATCATACGCCGCCAACGTACGTGTACGTTATGTGGGCTGTCACGTGACAAAATGTGTCTTGCGACATGGGCAGTAGTAGGTGCAAAATGTTATTCCGCATTTGCCCTGAACATTTCATCAACATTTGACGTCATTTACGGAAAATATCGTAGAGTTTGTAACTATGTTTACTGAGTTATCGCACATCATCTTAGGTACAGCATTTATTCATGGGTTGTCTCACCGTATGCTCCAATCTTAGCGTGAAGAGCCACGGGAACACATTTTCTTGATTTAACCCTTTCAACCCTACGGAACTGGAATGGACTGTGATATGCTAATGTTCCGACCAATCCAATGGTCACAACATTATTTTCAGATTCGTCAATTTATGAAAAGGGGGTGTTTTTGTTCTAAGAAACATTAAAATTGCTTTCAAAAAGTGCAGATCCTGATGAGACGGCTCGTTACGAGCCGGCTCATCTGGATCTCCACTTTTTACATAAACCGCTATAGCGGGATTTCGGGTTCAAAGGGTTAAATATTTTATTTTTATTTTCGTTATTTCACAATGGAAGTATATGTTGTGACCACTCATTTGAACCGTCTCGACGAGACGGTTCAAATGGTGGTCGCTACATATACTTCTGAGCACATATAAATAAAATATTTAGGATTTTCCACAAACAAAATGGTGTATCTTCATCATGAAATGGGTTAACATGTATTATTGGTCGGATCAGGGTGAGACGGTAATGAATAGAGTGAATGAATGGCGAACGCGTAGGTTCAGATCAGACTGCACACTCTGATCTGGACCTACGCTTTTCGCAGACATCATAAGCAAGGTGTATGATCACGTGGTTACAACAACAACAACACGTACGGACACTTCCAGAAGCCCTCCGATTCAAAGTACGTATTCTTTTATTTTTGCGAAGAATTGAGTTCCGTGTCTACAGACACTGCAATCGATTCTTCGCAACAACGACATAAGTATGTGCCGAACTCGCGAGACCACCAAATGTAGCGCATGAAGACGCGTTTGTTGCGCCATATTTCATCGAAATCCGTTGACTATTATTACGAAAAACATCAAATAATATGTACTTTGGAGTGGGCGCGCTTCAACACTTTCATCCATTGTTGTTGCTGTTGTAACCACGTGATAATGCACCTCGATAAGGCCCATTTTGTCTCTGCCTGCGAGCCAGCTGTCACGAGAACGATGTATTACACTAATGTGAACAATAAATCATGTGCATCGGCAGTCTGATCGGGAGGGTTACTGTCCTGGGGTGCGTTTCACTAAACTTCGTACGACAAAAATGTTCATAAGTGCAAATTTAGGATCGTCTGGAAATTTCAATTGATGGATTTACATTTATTGAGCATAGGCTGCATATGCAGCCTATGCTCAATAAATGTAAATCCAATAATTGTTTACAAGAAAATATTGTTAATGTGAAATTTACAGATTATTATAATTTTGCACTTACGAACATTTTAGTCGTACGAAGTTTAGTGAAACGGCCCCCTGTTAACGATGTCTACTCACCATGGTCTGCGTGTCCCGATATGTACGGATTTCACTTGCACATGCGAAAAATGTGTTGGGAATTCCGTTTAGGCATCTATCAACGTCTTGCCCGTTCGACGATGGTGGGGAACGACATATAATGTACGGAGAATTAAAAGTACATGCCCACTCAGTAGGCACAAAATGATCTTTATAGGAATTAAATAAGTGTATAATTGTGTCACTACTCCACCAGTTCTAAAAAATTACGAGTGCCCGCTATAGAGATACATGAATAACCATTTAGTAATATTTATTTACTGATAGTGACTCGCGGGGTATCAGGCTATTTTCATATGCAAATGAGGCATGGTATTTTTTAATTATTTATACTAATTAAATGCGTCACCTGAAAAAAATTATATTTTCGACAGATTGTAAAGTATGATCATTGCACATCAAAAGATAAATACAGAAAATAAATAGTAATGTCCGTTACCATTTGTATGAAACACGGTTATCGCCCCTGCTATCAGTGTGGAAATTTACGTCTGATATAAAATGTATAATAATGCCAATCAATACGTGCGGTAATGGTGAATGAATTTCTATTTTGCCAGAAAATGTCTCAGATGATTTCTCTGATAAAAAGCACATTATAAATATAAAGAAAATGTTGTGTGGGCATGTACCTTTAGACTCATTCTGAAATCAATTTCCAATTCCTCACGCCATGAATTAAACACATGCATGCATTTAATTCTCGTACAACAAAACATTGTATGCAGGTATTAAAGTGTAACTCTACGAAGTGCTATATAGGCTTTCAAATTCCATTTTCTGTAGCCGATTTCAAGTATATTATAGTATTCTTTGACGGAGTAATCATTTATTTTTCCCGAAATGCATTATTGCATATAGACTGCATATATTTGATGATTATAAGTATCAGAATTATTATAATGAATTTATTACATTATCACAGCCAAAATGGCTGTGATAATGTAATAAATACAGTATAATAAAAATTAATAAATTTATCCTTAAATTGATAATTTCTCCCTCAAAGTGTACTTACCAAGGTAAGTATACTTTGCAATTTTGGTGAAATAGGCTACTGGAAATTTTGTTGCGGTGTAATTTCCTTATTTCCCGTGCATACCCCCGCACACCAAAGACACACATACACCAGTCGGCGGGGAGGACATTGATATGTGTATCACTACCACAGCAGTGCACACATACATATTGCAGACCAGGGGGCCGTTTCACTAAACTTCGTACGACTAATATGTTCGTAAGTGCAAAATTATGATAATCTGTAAATTCCACATTAACTATGTTTTCTTGTAAATAATTATTGGATTTACATTTATTGAGCATAGGCTGCATATGCAGCCTATTCTCAATGAATATAAATCCATCAATTTAAATTTCCAGACGATCTTAAATTTGCGCTTACGAACTTTTAGTCGTACGAAGTTTTGTGAAAACGGGCCCCAGTCTTATAAATAGGTTACCGAACTTACCGAACGGTCATCATTGACGTTAGAATTGGCGAATGTGTCCCTTTGACATCACCTGACATCAAACCGTTTAATCTAAGCAACGTGACGTCAAACTCACAAATTCCGCCGATGTTAATGCTGATTGTTATTTTCCAAGTTAGATAACCTATTTGCAAAACTGGTCTATAGTATTGCATGTAACCATAGAGATCGCAGAGCGGTATATTGAACGTGAGAATCGTTGAAATAATCACGACAAACACGCCCCAACAGCTGAAGATCTAGTTCAGTTTTTACACAAATAAAGATAGGTGCGATAAATAAATGTCAGTGGCACTAAAACCTAATTACAAAACTAAGCTATGTAAATAAGCCGTGGCTTGATATCATAGCTGGTATCATAGTATTGTTATCGCCTGTACACACATCCGTCCGTCTGTTATAAACCGTCGGCACCTGTCGGGGTATCACCAATTGTGGTAATTACATAATTACGTGGATCTGGATCAGGGGGCCGTTTCATTGAACTTCGTACAATTAAGATGTTCGTAAGTGCAAATTTAGGATCGTCTGGAAATTTCAATTGATGGATTTACATTTATTTAGCATAGGCTGCATATGCAGCCTATGCTCAATAAATGTAAATACAATAATTGTTTACAAGACAATTGTTAATGTGAAGTTTACAGACTATCATAATTTTGCACTTACGAACATTTTAGTATTACGAAGTTTAGTGAAACGCCCGCCAGTTGTCTTCAGCTATGTGTACGTCTTATGGATGCAATTGTCGTTGCCTAGCGGTGGCGGGGTGGCGGAGGTATGGGTGAACTGTAGTTGCGAAAATTTACTCTTGCATTCTACTCCCATACCATCCGTACGGTACGGGAGTAGCTTTCAAGAGTTGCTGTTCTCAACTAGGATGGAATGCACATACTGTGAATTAGGCTAACACTGTCAATAGACGACAACTTGACAGTGAATCTATTTTAGAATATATATCATTCCTCGTGCGTCAATTCAAACGCCACCCGGCACCCGCTGGATGGGAAGTTATTTATAAATGTAGCAGGTTCAACAAAATTCCAATGAAAACTGTAAACAAAAGTCAATTTATACTAACTGTATAACCATGCCTTCTACATGTTATATGCACTCTTACTACACATATTGCGGACTTTCAAGTGCATTCAGCATTGTGAAATTCAAGAGAGAAAAAATCTGTGCCTTCCTAATTTGAGAAATAAAAAAATGACGTGGCCAATTTGAGAATTCACGATTTGAATGATAATTCTCCATTTTGTACATGGCGAGTGTCAGGGGATTGTTGCGTGTAATCAGTGTGGTTAAAATGCAGCACACGCGCGCTATCTGCCCAATCTACAGGATTCCCGCCATCCCACACGGGGTTTCTTCTTGTTAAACACGGGCAGCCGGCTACCAAAGCCAACCTCATGGCTTATGGAACGATTCTCCATCGTTATTCACATTGAGGCTATTCGTTTTGCTCGCAATCGCAATGATACCACGCCCCATGCTTCTGTGATTGAATAACGAACAGCGTAGGTTTAGATCAGCTTGCGCGGACGCGCAAGCCGATCTGAACCAGCGCTGATCGCGAACGTTGAAATATCTCATGTTGCGTGTCGGTTGTCTGGGTACAAGCAATGGTTTCTCATTGACAAATATCGCGCTACCACAGGCAATGCCAGTCATCTGAATTGACGGACGTGCACTTGAGAGAGTGCCATGACATTACAGGTATTCGTACAACTATACATAGTTCACGAGGACACGTTGTTTGTGTCGCAATGACCGCTGGGAATGAGGTTCCGGCGACCGGCGACCGGTGTCGACAGAGGCCTTGTTCCCGCGCTTTACGTTGGCAGGTATACGAGATTGAAGCCAATTGCGTCAAATTGGACAGACAAACAACAAGCATACTTATTTATAGCATTACAAAAATGTGTGCCGTTTACGTTTCGACAAGATCGTCTACTGATAACGTGGATGGATAGGCCGAGTGTTCCGAGGATCGATGCAACGGATGAACCACGATGTTCGTTGACGGGGAATATCCTTTCAAAGTAAACTGTCCGTGTGACCTTTCATTTACAACATCATTTCCGATCGCATTTATTGTTACATACGGAAAAGCTCTTATAATAGCACGTACATAGTTTGAACTATAACTATGGAAATAAAACACACTAACAAATAGATTATGAACGAGTAAAACTGTGATCAATATGTGCACACACATGCTACATGTCACAGTGAACTCCATCACTGGCAGGTTGGTGAATACTTAAGCTTTTGTATTGTTTTTATTGTTATAAAAACGTTAGCAAAGTAATGATGTAGCAATCTATGTCTGTCTATTTGATAAAACAAAGTCTTGTTTACATGGTAACTGCAGAATATGTTTTTTTCTTTGTGTTGCAGGCATAATTAAGCAAGAAATATATAATCTATCGTTTTGTGCATGGAATGGCTCATTTCTTTTCTATCATTAATTTATAAAATTTAATATGTTTTCATTAAAACATATTCATACATAAACACATAAGGAGTGTCATATATATTCCAGAGGCGGATCCGGAATTTGGGGAACGGGGAGGGGGTTCTAGTTGCGAAGGTAACTCTTGCAATCTACTCCCGTACCGTCTTTAGCAATTGTAGTTGTAATATATATACATGACTATGTACTACAGTAAAAACCCTCTAAACCGGGCACAGATACAATTTGTTCAGCTTGATTTAGATATGTTTCATTGCCAGTTACCTTCGATAATAACGTCTTATGATCGCTAATCAGCCATGAGTGACTTGATGTAGTCATCTGTCTGTTTTACAGTGGAACCTCTCTAAACCGGACACCCTGTCCCAGGGTGTCCGGTTTAGAGGGGTTCCACTGTATATGGAAATAAAAACTAAAACATGGGATATATAACTTAAATCTGATTATAATTGAAAACAGTGAAATTGTATCTAGTGTAGCCTGGTAACATATGTGTGATGTAAACGGACATAATGAAATTTTCCCTTGCCACTTAAGAGTCCGAGAACATGCTGATAAGCTCCAGTTCAGTGGACATCCACTGATCCTTCGTGTGTTTAATTTTGACTGGTTTCGCAGTAATTCTTAATGGCAATACAATTAATAAATGTGGAAATATGAATCTGGCAAATAATGTAGTTCCCGATCATATTGCGCAGATGTGTAATGCTGAACTTCATCAACACTAGACGAGCATGCTACATTTTACAAGTAATAAGGCACCAAACAACACAATTTGGACCGGATTTCTATAAATAAATTCATCGGGAGATAATTAACGATACGATCCCCCGTTCAACTAGTAAAACATACATTCAAGAACATCAATTATATTGGCACACAATGACACTGACGTTCACGTGATGCATTTGAACATTGAGCGCAACGCCATTAATTGAGATATATCGAGATATACACAAACAATGGTATCGTTTCTGGAAGAGCCGTGGTCAATATGATCATCCTTAAGACGTTATGCCCAGCTGTTGGCACAACCGGTCATTGGATCGCAACATCAATCAAAAACCTAATTCCACATGAGTATGTGTATGGGAAAACGTAATTAATCAAGTATGCCATCGGTGTCCAGATCACTGGGCCCAGCCTGTTGCAAACTTGTTTCATTAATGTTGGCTTAATCTGTTGAAAGCGCAAAGTTGCGCAAACACGAAGAAAGCGTGAAGTCAATCGTATTCGTTCGATTTTGTGAAGTTAACAACGGTTCTTAACGATGGGCATAGAAACGTGTCTATTGGTACGGTTTGTGGAAAGTTGACCACGGGTCAGAACACCAAGCATCATGAATGGTAATGTATACATTTAGGCATTATGGCATTATGGCTAACGAAACATATTAGCATCGGTGATCCCATGTATGAAGAAATGGACAAGTTGGCCACTACATAACGAGGGGGCCGTTTCACTAAACTTCGTACGACTAAAATGTTCGTAAGTGCAAAATTATGATAGTCTCTAAATTTCACATTAACAATGTTTTCTTGTAAATAATTAATGGCTTTACATTTATTGAGCATAGGCTGCATATGCAGCCTATGCTCAATAAATGTAAATCCATCAATTTAAATTTGCAGACAATCTTATAATAGGCCCTGTGCGCGTTTGGGTTGCCGGGCGCACGCCCCCCCCCCCCCTATTTTTCGGGCAATGGTCATTTTTTGTAAAGCCAAAAGTGCAAAGTAGCAGTCCGTGTGCTAAAAAAATGTAATTGCGTCTTTGCAATTGGTGGAACGTTGAGCCTCAGCGACTGAATTTCACAGTATACAACAACAACAACAACAACAAGTTGTCAACGCGGAAGTTTCTTGACTTACGTCATTTTGGTATTCACAGTGCGCTTTTGTTCGGGTGTTTGAAACTTTCCGTGATAAAGACCACATGTATCCTGATCATGGCGGATAAACGAATGTCTCTGACTCAGCCATCTCTCGTCGATTTATTCGCGGGAATTGCGAAAAAAGGTTTGTTCCGAAGTTGTTTTGACTTGTTTCAAACTTTGAACCCTCCGTATTTCACATTCTTTCCCGTAAGCCCAAGTCTGGGACACAAATATGAAGTGCAAGATTATATAAAGATTGCCCTTGGTTGAGGGTGATATTGTGGATTATCTCCTAGAGGGAACACTATCATAATGTTCTCGTGGGGAGATAAATAGAGGATAATCCATCGTACACATTCACATTGTTACATGGCTGCCGCTATTTGGTACCACAGTGTTGCAGGCTACCAGACTCACTTTGACTCTTTTGGTGTGTAGCTCTAAAATATGCATGATGTTCTTCTGCATCAGCATGTATAGCTAGGCCTACTAACCAAACATTTTTCTCCATCGTTTTATTTTCAGAATAGCATAAAGTGATTATAATCCCAATTTCATTTAGCTCACAAATCTTATTTTGATCAATCGAAATTAGAGCCTTATAAAGTGGTCTGTTGATCATGGTGATTGGTGTCTATCTCAATCCGACGGATGGCGTTTAACTGTAAGGGTAAAGACTGGAGAACCGATTTTTCTTCACAAAATGTTTTTGTCTATTTTACTTCGTGTAGTTGTGGCCCTGATGTGCCGGGAAATTGTCTCAAATTATGGTTTTTTTCTTCAAATTTTTCCCCGCTGTGGCTTCGCGCCTTCGGCACTCGCACAGTCGGTCTTCGACCAACTTTTGCGCCCCCCCCCCCTTTCTCAAATTCCTGGATCCGCCCCTGAATTTGCATAACCAAGATGGCTGCTAGTGAAAAATGCATCGGTTACCGTAGGATATATATTACATTGAGAAACCAATATTAGAATGAACAATTTGGCGCATCTTAATTTATTTAATAGCTAATATTACCGAATATATAACAATCGATTTAAGCCTGAACCGAGCTTGTGAAAATCCAATATGGCCGACATTTTATAGGAATTTCATCAAATATGTAAATAAATTGACAAAGACGTGCTATCAGTCTGAGTACCAAATACTTGTTGTGAAGACATAAGTCGATCAGATATATGTATCCTGACCATTACATGTGTTAGAAGGATCAATGCAGTCGTGTACACTTGTTAAGTTCCACAAACAAGATGGCAGTAATTGTTGAAAATTACATACATTTTATAGAATTTTGCTCTCTAGAGGTATCGTACATGCATACACGAAGGGAATTTGCCAACCAACTTCGGATATTTAATAAATATAATGCATCCACCTGTTTACCAGGCAATGTTGTGATATCTACATGTTCAATAAATCCAAGATGGCCACCATTTTATACGAATTGTGTTGAGTATGCGAATCAGTTGGCACACACTGCCTGTCGGGATCAATTTCGGTACCAAGCAACATAGTCGGGCTCACAAGATGATAGACACAGCGGTAATCAAACCAGTATTAGAGATCCTGGGGGCCGTTTCACTAAACTTCTTACGACTAAAATGTTCGTAAGTACAAAATTATAATAGTCTGTAAATGTCACATTAACAATGTTTTCTTGTAAACAATTATTGGATTTGCATTTGTTCAGCATAGGCTGCATATGCAGCCTATGCTCAATACATGTAAATCCATCAATTGAAATTTCCAGACGATCATAAATTTGCACTTACGAAGATTTTAGTCGTGAAACGGGCCCCAGGTTCTTAGCTTCATATATAGGCCGAATTGTTCACTTTGTGATACAAGCATGAACTTTGGTGGAGTTATAGATAACCACAAACTGATTTGTTTAAGATATGGAGCCATCTCAGACTTTGCCCATGACGACCCAGAAATCCAAAATGGCCGCCGTTTCCATGTTCAGCAAATAAAAAATATATACAAATATTATGGTTATGGTAAAAAGCTGAAACTTGGTGGAGTTATAGGGAAAGACATATCAATTCATATAAATTATAAAAAAAATATATTCATCTCGCAGCTGTCCATAAATCAAAGATGGCCGCCCAAAAAGTTAAAATTTCAATTACCTGATCAGAATATGTTTTAAAAATACACATGTATTTCCAAATAGCATAAACAGCTGAAATTTAACAAATCTGTAGAGAATTACATATACATTATTTAAACAATAATCTGCTATCTCAGATTTCACAAATGCGACACAAAATCCAAGATGGCCGCCATCAAATAATGGTGTTTTTGTCCTGCATGTTATTCTTTTGATCAATTGTTACGTGTTACAATTTTAAATGCTATACATAGTAAAGTTAGTACGCCAACAGAGAATTGGATGTTACTAAACTATAACTGTCAGATTAGATCATTTGTATCAATTAAAAATGGCCAACAAAATCATGAGATTAGAAGAACTGTTTGATTATGCCCTGGTAGTGTGTGTCACTTTACTTAAATTACGAGAATTGTTAATAATACATAATTAGGGCCGTCGGCTGATACAACATATATTGCAACATTTGTAATTCCTGGGTCTCTTGCACATTTTGATTTACAGAGTCATATTATGATCAATTCCATTTGCTGATGTCAGTGAACCTGTTGTAGGGATGACACTGTATGTAATAACGTGCTGATCTGTGGTTATGCTGGTCACACATATTGCAACGTCCGTTTTCTTAGCTGTGTACCCGTATAGTATATACATATACATATCCATCATTGATATTGCTTTGTCTGTGCAAACAGCAGTTGTCTAATCGAATATAATTATTGATGCAGTGATAATAAACAACAGGTTAACAAAATAAATTCCTGACATTTTGAACCAGTATAGCTGCCGATAATACCGTCCATACTTCTTTTTCATCAACATCAAATGAGACAAGTTAATGTATCATTACCTGAATGGCAAACCGTGATGTATTTGGTCATGTGCAGTCTGTCATGCGTTTATGCTGGCCACAACTGTTGTTTTGTTCTTTAGACAACCAGGGGCCCATTTGTTAAATTATGACCGGACAGACCCTTATTGCGTTAATCTTTTCAAAATTGATGATATATATAACATATATAACATTACCTACACCGTAGGTGCTCATTCTAGAATGTGCTTTTATTATGTTGAGCCACAGTCTCACCACAAACACATACTACAGTGCATGATAAGCTGGCCTTAGTGCACTTACATCTTTCACTACATGCCTTCTTGCAAGAACAACATATCAGTTCATAGCATGATGCACTTGCATAAGTGACCGTGGTCCATAATAGCTTCCAGCCAGCTGTGCTCATCTACCAGTCCCAATTGGCGGGATCTGGAGGTTCTGGATTGGCCACCAGTGCTTCTGTCTGGTAGAGGGCCCATCGTGTATAGAGTATAAGAAATGCCAGAGTTGGCGGTATGTGTCCAATAGATCTTGAACTCTATGAAAAGTGTATTGTTTTTCAAATTAATATTAAGTGTCTCTGTTATGTCTGGAAGAACTTTCAATGCATCCCATGTTGACTTCTGTCATCTTCCATCAAAGCAGACACTGTTAATGCATGGAACAATGGCAATGTTTGACATCTTTCTGGCCCTTATGCATGATATCTTGAATGGGGAGATAACAAAAAATATCGTTCCAGCGCCATATGCAACCCAAAGCTTTGATAATTCGGTTTGTTCTGGCATGAACTGTCTTAGTGTAGCTACGAATTACAAAAGCATGGTCTACATATTCCTGATATGTTTCAGCAGCGCCTGAATGTAGCATTGGCACAACTACTGAACCGCCGCAAATAAACTTCGCATTACCATGTGGAATACCTGATTCTAGCTCCACCAAACTATTAACACAATTGTAAATGTCAGGGACATTAGTTCATAAAGACGGTAACATTTGAAAGAAGTGTCGGAGCCCGATGTCATTGTGTAAAGATAGGAAAACGACTGCACTGTACATGTTTATGAAATCTAGATGGACTTAAGACTAGATGAAGAAATGCTTCCTAATCCTAAAAAATACTTCTGTAACCAAGAACCCACCCTTCCAACGTTTCGGCACAAGGTCTTTAAATGCAGAAAACATCCTAATCCTAAAGAAACCATTATTCTCCACAAAGCTGGAAATCCCGACCATACTTTTGGAAATTTCCCGGGATGGCGAGAAATACCGGAAAATACTGGGAAATACAGTGAAACCAAGATTGTATGCTACAAGAACCCACCCCCTTCATTACCACAGTATCCTGTTATTAATTGTACATGTAATGTAGTTGTATGTTAAATTATGAGATAATCTCAAACTGGCCACACATTGTTTGGCACTTGACAATCTTTGATAAATACACACAGAACCTAAGCCACCTGATCAGCACCTTTGGCAGGGATGAAACAGTTCTAGCCTTTCTTATTCAAGCTACAGGTAATATTAAATTACCATTAATGTCCTTAAATGTATTATATAGTTTAAATTAGCCAGAACATTGTTAAGAAAACATGGCAAAGATTTTGTAAAAACATAGTTCCAGGGGAAATTATATTTCCCAGTATTTCCTACTTTTGAGAGTATTCCCGGGGCCAGGAAATGCTGACCCTGTGATCATGTATTCATCAACAAATATCACACGAACAATATGTCACATATTGTTGACTTAAGCTGTTCATCTTATATTCATAACAGTGAACAATGTACTGGATATATTAGATTTTGAACCAACTCCATTCAGTGTCGTTGTCAGTACACATAGGCTTGGATTGTTTCGAGTTGTTGCTGGCACGCAGTAAACATTTATGTATGCCTTAGGGTTGATAAGTATTCTGTTAGCTTTTGTGGGCCATCTTCAATATATATGCCGCCTGTGGTTAAATTTGAGATAATTCCACATTTGAAAACATAATGTGTTTCTCTACAACAACACTTTCATGTTCTTACTTCAAAATAATTATTTTAAAAGTTTAATATCTATAAATACTGATTTCTGGTGGCCATCTTGAATTTGTTGACGTCATATATGAGATTTCTCAAGTCTCAAAGCAATAATACACGATTCTCTACAATTACACCACAGTTCAAGCCTTTATCACAAAAGGAACATTTTTAATAGTATGTTATCCTTAATGCGTATAATTACCGGCGGCCATCTTGTATTTTTGGTTGTCATTGATACAATCTGAGATTGTAGAATAATTTTAATGTAATGTATCTGTAATTCTCAACAACTCTACTCAATTTCAAGTTATTATCCCATTTGAAACTATTTTTTGAAAACATTCTGCTTACGGCATTAAAATTGTGATGTTTTTGGCAGCCATCTTGGATTTTTGAGTGGCCATGAGCCATATCTCATTTTTTGTATATTTTATGAACATCAATGTGTGTTTCCCTACAACTCCATCAAGTTTCATGTTTATATCACAATCAGAACATTTTTTATTTTTTTTTATCGGAAAATTGTGATTATATGGCTCGATATCTGAAAAAAAAATAGTGTGTTGTTCTGTACAACTCCACCAAATTTAATGCTTGTATCACAAAATGAACAATCACATTGTTAAGAACCTGGGGCCCGTTTCACTAAACTTCGTACGCCTAAAATGTTCGTAAGTGCAACATTTTAATAGTCTGTAAATTTTACATTAACAATGTTTTCTTGTACACAATTATTGGATTTACATTTATTGAGCATAGGCTGCATATGCAGCCTATACTCAATAAATGTAAATCCATCAATTGAAATTTCCAGACGATCCTAAATGTGCACTTACGAAAGTTTTAGTCGTACGAAGCTTAATGAAACGGGCCCCTGGGCTATTATGGCTTAGCCACTTACAATCGGAATCTGCTTTTGTGACGTATGATAGTTTTGACAAATCCTATTTATCTTATTTCTTGTCGAAAGTTTATGTTTTTACCATTCATTTGAAGCGTCTTGACGAGTCGGCTCAAATACTGGTCACGGCATATTAAAATGAAACCGCTACAAAAGAAAATTAGTTCAGCTTCAATGTATGACGTTGTACTTATGTAATCTAACATTTATGGTGATTTAATATGGTATTTATTAAGCTCGGTAAGAAATTAGTATGCATTATGTTAATACATATCATATCACTCAGCCACTAATTTAAACCCCCTAATTCCTCGAGCATGAGAGAATGTAGCTGATACAAACCACTGACAAGACGACGGCTTTGTGGATTTATTATATTTAAGATACAAATACACCTGTGTGTTGTATGCTGTGAGTTGTGGCCTAAAGTATTATAACACATGTGATGTTGATCCTCAGAAGATCTGCGGTACCTCATGAAAAGATATTACGATATCACCATGGTAAATGACGTCGAAATTTGACGTCATGTTCAGAGCGGATGCTGAATCAAGGTGTATGATCACGTGGTACATGTACTAACAACAACAACAAGTACTGAAACTTCCAGAATCCATATGATTCAAAGTACGTATTCTTTTATATTGTCCGTATTACGTAACGGATGTTGATGAAATATGGCACATCAAACGCGTCTTGTTAAGCTGCATTTTGGTGGTCTCTGTATTTTCGCCCAAACTTCTGTGGTTTTTGCGAAGAATCGATTTCCATGGCTCCGACACGGAAATCGATTCTTCGCAAAAACGACATAAGTCTGTGCCAAACTCCCTAGACCACCAAATGCAGCTCATGAAGACGCGTTTGCTGCGCCATATTTCATCAAAATCCGTTTCATATTAAGGAAAATATCAAATAATACTTACTTTAGAGTGGGCGACGTTGTTGTTGGTGTAACCACGTGATCATGCACCTTGTGAATGATATGAAAATGCCGACGCCAATTACAGAAAATATAAGTTTCTGTAAATCGTCTTCATGAAAAATCGCAGATCGTGTTAGGTACAAAATCACATGAAATATTTCATATGTGGCTGTGACTTGACAAACATGGGGCTTATTAGTAATGCGACCAGTGTAGATCCAAATTAGCCTGTGCATCCGTACTGTCTGATCAGGATCTGCACCGTTTGCAATTACATCAATGAAACACCCATCATGCTACAATAATATGCTAATTGATCAGGAGCTACGACGTCAGAAGATGACGAAAGTTTCATAGCAAATGCGGAATACTATATTCCGCATTTGCTATGACAATTTCGTCATCTTTTGACGTAATTTACGGAAAATATCGTAAAGTTTGTAAATATTTTACATGAAATATCGCACATGTTCTTAGGTACAAACTCGCATGTCGTGTCTCGTATATAGATCCAGCCTGGTACTCACAAAATGCAAAAATAAATAATGAATAACACAAACCCGTCTTTATCTGCATCAAATCCGTGCTATCAGATTCCCCTGGTTCAGGACGTAACCACGTATAGCAGCGCCGTATCGAGACTGCGTACCCAAACTTGACGTTAATGACGTTAATTTCAATTCCTTATAATTCCAGCATTTGAAATAAATTCATCAAGACAATGTCTTTATTTTCCGTTTTATTAAGAATTATTTTAACTGCGCCTGACGGTTACGGAAAGTAGTTCAGCATGGAGTTTACTGGGATATAAATTTTGGACGGAGACTTGCAACGGACCAATCAAATGTTAGGGAATTGTGTAAATATGTTTGTGCTGGAATTATCACAATATCAACCTCTCTACACCGGACACCGTGGGACCCCATCGCGTTTAATTTATATGAGTTTCACTGTAATGTATTTAATTATCGTGCCTGTTCATGATTGAAAATGACAACAAAATGTTCATGGAGTACTTAATAGCAGTGAAACCTCTCTAAACTGGACACCCTGGGGACCTCCCAGGGTGTCCGGTTTAGAGATGTTCCACTGTGTTACTGAACTATTTATTTAATTTATGTTGAATAAAATAAACATGAAACAGTCATTATTTGAACAGCGAAAATTATTACATGGTCATAAACCTCGTTATAAAAATAAGAATAAAATAGTATCGAGTACCTGAATTATTTCTCGAAGATTGAAAATACGCGAAAAAATCGGCATGAAAGTCTAACGTAGTCAATCACCAGGTGGCGGCTATTTCATATTCACAGAAAATAGCTAATTCTGGGCGATTTTTTTTCGGGCAGCAACGAAATATTTTCCAGACTTTTGTAGCATAGACATCTACGGAGCCCCGCAGGGGATATGGATTTTTTTTTATTAATTCGTTCCCACGAAATAACAATTCGTTCCCTCAATTTAATAATTCGTTCCCTCGAACTTAACAATTCGTTCCCACGATATAACAATTAGTTCCCTCGAATTAACAATTCGTTCCCACGAAATGACAATTCGTTCCCTCAATTTAACAATTCGTTCCCACGATATAACAATTCGTTCCCTCGAATTAACAATTCGTTCCCACGAAATGACAATTCGTTCCCTCAATTTAACAATTCGTCACCTCGAATTAACAATTCGTTCCCACGATATAACAATTTGTTCCCACAAATTAACAATTCGTTCCCGTGGGAACGAATTGTTATCGTGGGAACAAATTTTTAAAGAAAATAATTGTACGTCCCCAGCGGAGCTCCGTAGACATCATATGATAGTCTGTAAATTTCATATTAAAGGTACATGCCCACGCAGTAGGCACAACATGTTCTTTATAGGAATTAAATAAGTGTATAATTATGTCACTATTCCACCAGTTCTAAAAATTACGAGTGCCCGCTATACAAATATAATCATTTATTAATTATCAATTTACTGTTAGCGACGCGCGTCGGTAACAGTCTATTTTGATAATGTGCGGGGACGACGACTTTCACATCACGGCTTGCGGTACGCATGCGCAGTATACTAAGCGCGCCAGTAGGCTTCTCAATAATTATGTAAACAAGAATATCAACAAGTCGAAACGTCGAGGACGGAAATTGTATGAAACGGCGTCGGCCAAAAAAAAGGCGAAATGTCGGAGGGGCAGGCAGTACACAGAGAGAGAGTGGTTAATATTGGTGACCAGATCACCAAATGGAAAGAGTTACGTGGAGATTTAGATTTAGACTCGAACAGAGATTTTTCTTCTCAACTTCCGATACTCCACTGCGCATGTCAAAGATGTGATATGATTGACCGTGTCACGTGACGCGTGTTGGTAAAAATAGCACGAGGTCGGAAAATACCCTTTCTGGTCGCGGCATATAAAATGCGATTTAACACCAATTAACACGCGCAGTAATTAAAAATAACTCGTTAGTGGGTAGACAAATGGCTCATATAAGGCATGATAGAAAATGAAAAGTAGTAGTACAGTGTAACCTGCTGCGTGGGTATTTACCTTTAATTATGTTTTCTTGTAAACAATTATTGGATTTACATTTATTGAGCATAGGCTGCATATGCAGCCTATGCTCAATAAATATAAATCCATCAATTGAAATTTCCAGACGATCCTAAATTTGCACTTACGAACATTTTAGTCGTACGTAGTTTAGTGAAACGGGCCCCTGGAATGTTATAAACACAACTCTGCGACTGATGATATGATGGCTGTTACTTCAAACACAGTTCATGTAACACATAATTGCAGACACGAACTTATATATGTTCGACTTAAATAACATGTGTATAATTCCATGCTATATTTGATTTAGTTTTAAAGAATGTGAAATTCGCAATTAAAATAAAAAATATGAAAATAACAAGATTATACCGCGTTTAGAATGAGATAAAATATAATTATGGCGACTTCGTGTAACTTTATATGACAGCGTATGCTAATGTTTATACTAAATCACTTGAAATTACATTTTCCTCAAAATTGAATTTATCTACTATCTGTGTCACGTTGTTCTCTCTATTAAATGGATTAATGACATTCCACAAACTTAATTACTTTCGCGTAAATAATAAAAAATCACCTTACACAAAATATCATTTCAGTTGAGAACATTTTGTGAAATGTTTTATTTGAATTGAATCCCGCATGTGTTTTCTGTGTTTCAATTTCGCCTGTGATTCAAATGTTCGTTAACTTTCGACGGCATTTACACAATATCGCGCAGTTTAGTACGAACTCGAGTTTAGAGACCTCTTATATATACGGAGCCCATAGGGGACATGGATTTTTTTTTATTAATTCGTTCCCACGAAATAACAATTTGTTCCCTTAATTGAACAATTCGTTCCCTCGAATTAACAATTCGTTCCCACGATATAACAATTCTCGCCCACGAATTAACAATTCGTTCCCACGAATTAACAATTCGTTCCCACGAAATAACAATTCGTTCTCTCGATATAACAATTCGTTCCCACGAAATAACAATTTCGTGGGAACGAATTGTTAAATCGAGGGAACGAATTGTTATTTCGTGGGAACGAATTAATAAAAACATATGCCATGTATGCGTTAAATAGAACATATCAGGCTAGTGTCTTTACATATGTCGCTGTGACTGGAGAGATGGGGCTTATGGGATTTATGACCAGTGTCGCTCCTGATCAAATAGAACACTCCTGTCGTCTGATAACCACCTATATTTATTGTTAGAAGCATGGAGGGTGTTTCATTAATGGAATGGCGAACAGTGTAGATCCTGGTCAGACTGTGCGGATGCACAGGCTGATCTGGATTTACACTGGTCGCAAACCCCATAAGCCCCATTTCTCCAGTGACAGCCACATATCAAGTTAGGAAACGCGTAGGAATTTCTCGACTGGCAGAAGCATGCCTAACGTTTCCGAGCCGAGCTGGATGAACTTGATGTCAAAAAGCACTAGCCTGGTATTCTATTCATCAAATAACGTTAATTATGATGATAATAATAATAATAATAATAATATACAATTATTGTCTTTTGAGGAGGTGTGTAGAGCCGGTTTTTGTAACCTCCCGGTTTTTGTAAACCCCGTTAACAAAAACCGGGGGTAACAAAAACCGTTGGCGTACGCGCCGGTTTTTGCAAACCCCCGGTTTTTGTAAACCCAAATATTAATATTGCGATACATGAAATAAGATTGCTTCAAACTTTAAATAAGGTATGTTTGGGTCCGGTCCGAAGTTCCGAGTTCGATACTCAAGCCGTTGGGCGGTGGCAGAGTGCAAATTTAACTCTGTCGTTTTTCCCAATTGTTTATATACATATACATGAAATAAGATTGCTTCAAACTTTAAATAAGGTATGTTTGGGTCCGGTCCGAAGTTCCGAGTTCGATACTCAAGCCGTTGGGCGGTGGCAGAGTGCAAATTTAACTCTGTCGTTTTTTCCAATTGTTTATATACATTATTGTCGAGTGACAGAAAATGTAATAGACTTTTCACGGCATAGGGTTAACAAAAACCGGGGGTAACAAAAACCGGCTCTACAGAGGTGTACACGAGATTTACGGACCTGAGGAAAGTCATATTCACCGAGGCCAAAGCCGAAGCGAATATGACGTTTGGAATGTCCGTAAATCTCGCGTACAGCGACTCAAAAGACAATAATAATAATAATAATAATAATTGTATTATATGACCCATAATACAGAACGTATATGATACAACAACGCACGATATGTCCCATGGCATTATTGTGGTACCATGTGGATCTGTCTGACCTCACGGTAGTGCAGTTTACTACTTGGTGCATTCGACTGCCATTTATAGAGCACAACTGGTTATCGGACTGGTTTGCGGTGACACCCGTGTGGCTCTGCCTCGCTGCCGATATAGCGGACAAGCCGGGCGGATTTTCCTATCTGGGTGTATCTCGCCGCCATTACCGGGTTCTGGATTAAATATGCGCATGGGTGAGATATTTATACCATCTACATATTGTTATTGTTATTATTATCTGGTGTGTAGTCGTACTGCGGCCAGTTCGCACCAGTGGGACAGGCGACGTGTTAACACATGGAGGTACGTGGACACTACGGGTAGCCGAGGTCTTCATGTCCCTGCCACTTTAGGCCAGGATGCCCAGGCAACTCAGTTATCACACTCTCTTATGAAAGTAAGCCAAATATAACAAGTATAACCAAAAACAGCAAGTTAACTCAAGCTCAACAGAATTTTCTGCATGCCCTTGCCTACTTCTGGCCTGCCTTGGAGCTGTCCGGATGTGGCAACTCTGTGGACGAAAATAGCACGTGTTTTTACCGACTATATGGCACCATCTTGTGTGTCCCATGCTTTGGTTGCGTGATCAGTGACACACGCCTGCTGCTATACCTGAATATCAGTCGCGGTAATGTGATATTCATATATGTCCACAATCATGTGACCCAAAATTGGACAATATCATTGGTTGAAATTGTCAGTCATATAATAAGACATGTTTCTAGAAAAGGGCCCTGTATAAGAGTCTAGAAGCATTTTTTAGTAAAAGTTGGCAACCTGACTTTTTAACATAATTAAGGTATGCTGAATTCGACTAGCCCGGTTGCCAAGCTGAATTTTGAGGTCTTGACCATCTAATTAGCATAAACAAAATGGCTGCCAAATCGACAATTTTCGGCACTGTCTTGGGACAAGCACTACTAGTTGCCCAGTGCATTTTTTCATCACCATAATTTCTTTGTATTTTTCTGTTAGAACATGTCATCGAGTATCAAAATCTCCTGGGTGTGGATTGCTAATGGGCTTGCTTTTATGAAAATCCAAGATGGCCGCCAAAAATATGAAAAATACTATAAACTCACTTGAACAGACATTTTGGTTGTACTTTTGATGGCATGTCCGCATGCTGTCTGTTTTAATGAGCATGATAAGTATATTTCTCTATTTGTTAATAGTATAAACGAAATTCAAATTGCGAAAAAGTCCAACATGGCCGCCAAAATATTGAAATTACTACAATGTATAAATTGCACTTGAATATACATATGAGACGCGCCGCGACATAACGTACCTTCGGGTATCTGGAATTTTCGCCGTAAAAGGTTGTGAAAATTGAACATTATTCCTGCAAATGACTTTTCAGAATTTGACGCAAATTTCAGAGCAAATGCGGAATTAAATTCAGCATTTGCTCTGCAATTTTCGTCAAATTCGTACAAAAATTACGTTCAATTTTCAAAACCATTTACGGCGAAAATTCCAAATACCCGAAGGTACGTTATGTCGCGGCGCGTCTCATATTTGTTTATGATTGTAATTTTGAGGGGATGTGCACACATTTTCTGTAGCAACTTTATGCTCAATCATGAAATACAGCGCCTGGATATAATCAACATCGTATATATAACGACAACAACAATAGCAACAACAACAAAATAGATGTCACTGACTCAACATCTGCAGTCATTTATTACTAAAATTCCATTAGTGTTCAAATCTCAACAGCGCTATCATTTTTTTCGGTTGTAGTAAAGTTTATCGCATTGGCCCTCAGAATGCATCATCGCTATCATTTATACGTATGCTACTATACTATGTGTATTATCGAATTTTGAAAAGATCACACTTGTTGTGCCTTACCGAAACACGATATTTTATTACATACTAAATACATACCGGCGTTGTTCTAGTTACATACGCTTATAAAAGGGATTGTTTGTGGGCTACAATGGATCCCATGATTAGCTTGAAGAGGCCGTCACCTGTAGACTACAGCCAGTGCATTTTCTGCCAAGCGCATAAACCCAAAACAAACCTGAGTGAAGCAACTGAACATGGACTGACAACAGTCAGGCATGCAGCATGTAGCAGAAAGAAACTGAGGGACTCCAAACATATAGACGTAATTGATCGGATTGAGACTGCATTAGGTTCTGCCACACCCGTATCTCTTGTGTGGCACAAACTGTGCTATGCCGGCTTCACACACAAGGGTAAAATAGAACGTCTTCGAAAGACACAGACTGATGTTTCAACAGAGGGAGAATGTTGCAGCACAAGTGTTCCAGGTGGTACATGTGAGAGGCGTTCATTACGAAAATGTGTGCAGCGAGTCAACTGGAGCCTTTGCATATTCTGTCAAACAACTACAAGTAAGAAGTCACGACTGATCTCGGTCATGACTACGCAAATGAGTGACCAAATAATTCAAGCATCACATCTTGACTACGAAGTTGGCCTTCGATTGGCAGGAGTTATTGACTTAATTGCAGCTGAGGCCAAATACCATCTGAATTGTCTCAGCGCATTCAACAGGTCTACATCCAAAACAAAGCTGGAATCATCAAATACAGACCTTGCTATGATATGGCTTTGCCAGGAGCTCCGCCAATCAGCTGACAAAGGACACGTGATTCTTCTCGATGATGTATGGGAAAGGTATAAGGAGCTTGCTGAAGAATCGTCAACCACGATTCAGCAGTCCTATCAAAGCAGAAGAGGGACATTCAAGGAAAATTTGCAGTCACAGCGTTGGGATATTTTCAATTTCTTTCAACCTCTTGACAGGTGTATATCGGAACGAAAAACAGTACTGATTCCCACTGAGTACCAGCCAACATCAGTTTTGAAGATGGAAGTAGACACACAGGAGAGCGAGAAGTTAGCTTTTCCTAAATATGAGCCACAGGATGACACTTTCCTATCACTTGTTCATGTAGCTCTGAAGATCCGTGGAGACATGATGGAAACGCCAGGACACAAAGGGTTCTCTGTCATTGAAGAAGATGCTATAGCATGCGTTCCAGATAGTTTATATATGCTACTGAGACTGATCGTCGGTGGCCAAGCATCCCTTGACGATGATAGCAGTGGGAACAATGAAGAACATGTTCAGAGCAGAGTTCTGAGTTTGGCACAAGATCTAGTTTACTGTGTCAGTGGTGGCAAGAAATGGACTCCAAAACATGTTGGTCTCGCAAGTACTCTTCATCAAGCCACACGGTCAAAAGACCTGGTACGATTATTCAACAAGGCAGGGCATTGTTTGAGTTATGAGCAGGTGTTGCAAGTTGACACTTCATTGGCTGAGAGTACTCTCAAATCATTGGACCAAGCAACTGGTGCTGTCATTCCACCAAACATTGTGGCAAATAAATTCATCCATTACACATGTGATAACATTGACATCCTTGATGAAACACTCGATGGAAAGAATACTTTCCATGCAACTCAAATGGCAGCATGGCAGCGAGGCCAAACAACTGACGTCTCTCTGAAAAATCTCGAGCTGTCGACAAGACATACTTTGATTGTGCCAAATGCCCTTGAGAAGCTGCATCCTGTCAGTATAAAGCATGGAACATGCAAGCCAACATTCACAGCACCAGTCGACGAATCATACTTCAGCAAATCTGAGGAGGACAATGAGTGTGCAAGAAAAGCAAAAGCAACAGAACTAGCTTTCATGCGTCGTCAAAATTCAGAAATAAAAGCTTCTTGGACAGTATTCAACCAGTCATTGTCATCAGAGGAACCAGACCAGACAGCTGTAGGATATCTGCCTATAATCCTTGCCCCCGCTCACGAAATGGATACTTTGAATACCGCCGTGAAGAGATGCATGGCAATATCTTCACATTTTGGACAGGAACATACAGTCCTCACAGTCGACCAAGCGCTGTACTATAGACTTATGGAGCTGAAGTGGTCTGTTCCAGAATACCAGGATACGTTAATACCTCGCCTTGGTGGTCTCCATGTGTCGATGAACTTCCTCAAAGCGATAGGAGATCATATGAATGGTTCCGGACTAGCTGAGGTGTGGGTGGAGAGTGGACTCCTCGGACAAGGCACTGTAGAACGTGTTTTGACAGGAAAGGCATACAACAAAGCTTTGAGAGCACATAAACTGACTTTGCAAGCTCTGTGGCGTCTCCTGATGCCAAGCTTTCTC
The DNA here is from genome assembly GCA_029237695.1 of Conchocele bisecta. Taxonomy (NCBI): domain Eukaryota; kingdom Metazoa; phylum Mollusca; class Bivalvia; order Lucinida; family Thyasiridae; genus Conchocele; species Conchocele bisecta. The sequence continues at coordinate 78,937,418 of CM055276.1, forward strand.
TCATCTGTTGCAAATGCGGACGAGGACTGTCATGTTTGCATTGGCAGGATGGCTGCTGATGACGACCAACATACTATTCCTGAACTGATAACATTTCTGGATCAGGAAAAGTTCAGGACGTTACTGGATGAATTTGTTGAGCATAGATCTGATGATGTGAACTTCAGCTTCTGGTGGCAATATATGGACATGGTCGCAATACTGCTACAATACACTCGAGCTCAACGTGATGGCATCTGGAATCTCCATCTTTACTCGTTCAGTCTGATGTTGCCCTACTTCAAGCGATATGACCACCTGAACTATGCACGATGGGGTCCAGTGTATCTAGTGGAGATGCATCAGCTTCCGGAACCAGTTCTATCAGAGTTTCAAAGGGGCAATTTTGTTGTCAAGAGATCTGCACAAAAGTTCAGCCAAGTAGATCCCGACCAGGCCATGGAATGGATAAACGGCACAGGCAAAAAGGGAGGTGGTATCATTGGTATAACCAAGACGACAACAGCTCTGTGCAGGTGGACGCTCTCCTTTAACCTGAGATCGCACATAGCAGAACAAACACATGAACTGTACGGTCTCCACCGAGGGAGTACAGACATTCATAACGAAGCAACCAAATCACGACAAACAAGAGACAATGCTGACGAGAGTTCATTACTTTCTACCTTCCAAGGATTCAGCGTGTTCGCATCTGTATCACATCCAGATATGTTGCAAAACATTGCTACGAAAGACCTAGCAACAGAGTCCATTCAAGATTCACTACTAAGTGCCAAGGAGCTTGGACAAGCAGAAGTCAAGACATTCGTTCAGAACAGGATGATCGTGGCTGAGCAGTGTGATGAGCCAGATGTTTCATTCCATGAACCTCTGCGCAGGAATAACGCCCCAACATTCGCCACTTTATATGAAGTGGCTAAGCACACAAAGGACAAAGACAAGAAAACTGTTCTGAAGGCTGACAGAAATGTCCTCCGGCGTCTCATTACTGCATATGAGGCGGATCGGCCAGTTGATTTGCCATCTGTACTCAAGCATGAGCTGCTTCCGGTCCTTGTATCCCTTGCCGAAATGAATGGTACACTACGCACAGGAAACAAGTCGGTATTTGCTAACGTCATATCAGAAGGCATAGACTGTCCCGAGACGATTCAACTACCTGACACATCATCTTGCCTTATCATTGATGGACAGGCATTGGTAGTAACTCTTGGAAAGCCTGATGATGCTGTGACCTTTGGAGATTTTGCCGACATATACGTCAACACAGTGATGAAGGCGGGTTCCAAATATCAAAGAATTGATATTGTGTTCGACAGATACAGGGCAGACAGAATCAATCAATAGTACAACCAGAACGCGACGCAGTAAAGGCGCACGGCCCATCAGGCGGCTTGTGGAAGGCCGTGATGTACCTCTTCCAAAGAACTGGTCGAATTTCCTGTCACTAGCTGATAATAAAGCAGATCTAGCAAATTTTCTGTCTGAGGAACTGTGTTCCCAGGCGCCTAGGAATAAAGACATTGTAGTCGCCGGTGGATTTATAGAGGAACTCGAGGTCAAATCATCAACATGTACAACTGATTTGACACCTCTGAAATCCACACAAGAAGAAGCAGACACGATATTGGTGCTGCATGCCGTACACAGCCACTTCAATACAGTTGTTGTGTCATCCAGAGACACTGATGTTCTCCTGCTGTTGGTGTCTCACTTTGAACGTATGCAATGTGAGCATCTCTGGATGATGTCTGGCACATCTAAGAAACGGCGGTATATACCCATTGATGCAGTTTTCAACAAACTACCAAGAGGCTCAGCAGAATCCTTGTTAGCATTTCACGCATTAACTGGGTGTGACACAACCTCATACATCGCGAATCACACCAAACAATCATCATGGAAAGTCTTCGAAGTGCACCATAAGTTGCTGAAGAACTTGGGCATTGGTGCACTCACAGAGGAAACCATAAAATCTTCAGAAGCATTTGTCTGCCGAATATATAATGTCCAGAGAACGGACTCTGTTGATGCAGCACGGCACATATTGTTTTCCAAGATGGGCAGACCAGAGGCCATGGCCCCAACAAGTGATGCGCTACGTTTCCATTTGATGAGAGTTCACTATCAAGCGATGATATGGAGAAATGCACATTGCCCAACATCTGAGCTCCCTTCACCGTCTGAAATGGGATGGAGACTCGGGGAATCCGGACTGCAGCCAATACTGATGTCATTGAGTCCCATTCCAGACAGTTGTCTCGAGATGGTAGCATGTGCATGCCAGACACAGTGCAAAACACAACGCTGCAAATGCCGGAAATCAGGATTACAATGCACGTCAATGTGTGTATGCCAGCAACAAATTAACGATCAGAGGCATTGCATGAATACTATGTGATTTGTCTAACAGCTGTACATGCTGACTGGAATGTGTAGCAGCAATATATAACGTTGTATAGTGATACCAAATCATAGTATACGTGACACTTTGGCGAAAGTTTTCTTGAATGAAAATGACTATTTATCATAGTTAAAATAATATCAGCCCACAGACCAACGTGAACATATAACTTAAACTTACTTGGGACTTAAAATATACTTATCGTGCATATTAACATGGACACCATGTGTATATATCATCAACATTACACTAATATGGCTGGTCATGTGCAATTTATAGTACTGTCATATATTTAGGCGGCCATCTTGTATTTTTGTTGCATCTCAGATTTCATATGTACTATTACAATTACAGAAATATATTGTTGTTGCTTATTACCACAGGAAATGTGTGCACATCCCCTCCAATTACAATCATAAAGAAATATGTATATGCACACTTTATAGTATGTTTACTTTTTTGGCGGCCATTTTGGATTTTTCGCAACTTCAATTTCATTTATACTATTTCAATTTCAGACATATATTTATGATGCTTATTACAAATGTAGCACAACAAACGTGTGCATATACATGTACCCTCAAAATCGTCATCAAATGTAGGTTTGTGTGCAAATAATAGTGTGTTCATGTTTCTGGCGGCCATCTTGGATTTGAAAAAGAATGCTAAGCTATGAAGACACACCACACATGGTGGATTTTGATACTAGACGACATGTTCTAGCAAATAATGCCAAAAAAGTATTGTAACCGAAAAAACCATGAACTAATCGTAGTGCCTGTCACAAGAAAGTGCCGAAAATTTTCAATTTGGCAGCCATTTTGTTTATGCTAATTAGATAGTCAAAAACTCAAAATTCAGCTTGGCAACCGGGCTAGTTGAATTCAGCATACCTTAATTATGTTAAAAAGTCAGGTTGCCAACTTTTACTAAAAAATGCTTCTAGGATTCACATTTCATAGAAATGCACATATGCCGCAGAAAGAGCAAATATAACATGTGTTTTGGTGAAAAGAACGTGGATCTGAGGGCCGTTTCACTAAACTTCATACGACTAAAATGTTCGTTAGTGCAAACTTATGATAGTCTGTAAATTTCACATTAACAATGTTTTATTGTTTACAATTATTGGATTTACATTTATTGAGCATGTTCAATAAATGTGAATCCATCAATTGAAATTTCCAGACGATCTTAAATTTGCACTTATGAACATTTTAGCCGTATGAAGTTTAGTGAAACGGCCCCCTGTTTACGTTTCGTTGATACGCTGACGTTATATGGTAATATCATGTGACATCGTTCGACAAATAGCATGTGATTACAAGGGCATGTTCATTTCTAGTGAATGCGGTATACGACACTTTGTTGTTATCGGTCAGTTTGTATTCCGCCAATGCCAATCTCGTTACCTGATATTTAGGAAAATCTCAAACTGCCCGAATAGTTTGTTTGTTTGTGTCCGAATAGTTTGTTTGTTTGTTTATTGGTGTTTAACTGCCTATCAACAGCTAAGGTCATGTAAGGCCGGCATAACAACAACAACAACAACAACAACAACAACAACAATGGACGTGTGCGCAAAATTTATCAGGACAATCATCCGGTTCTAACTAAAGAATTACGCGGAGTTTTCTCTTGAAAAAGTGTGAACAGACGTATGAATGTGTTGGTAATGTGGTACTGATGTGACAGATAGGGACTACTCGGAATTGTTGAGTTTGAAGCATTTTTTCATTTTTTCATTTCTCGTTTCATAACATTGAGCATCGATTGAACTAACATACATGCTGAGCCATTGTTCTCCATACTAACTTTGCCCTGCGGTCTTTGTTATACAAAACAACTGACTTGAATGACCACAGCGGACAACACATGAATGAAAAATCGTCACGCTCCAGTGGGTTTTGTACGCTTGTAGTACAGGTAACAATGAGCGCACAAAATACGTTTGATTTCTACCCGTTTGGCGACATGCACATGGACGGCCGTGCGAACACTAGCCGCTGCTCGACTCCAGAACGGGTATCGGCGGCGGATACGTCAGTTAATAGTGAAACCGATCCGAAACAGGTGGTCAACTCACAGTTGTTGAAAATAAAAAGCGAATTTCCTTCTGTCAGCGACGATGATGACGAAACTATATACACATCCCAGGTACCAAACCAGCAGTTTTACGGTAAACTCGACGACGCGTTAAGATGTCTCCCACGAGAGCTATATATAGATGAACTATTACGTCTATGTAACAACGATCCAGCGCGCATTAATTGGTACCGGGCAACGCTCGCGGAACGGGCGAGAATTCACGATGATTGCCCGGCAACCAGGCTAGTAACCCGACGGAAATCCAAGAATGGGTCCATCTCCGAGAAATGCGCGTTAGACTGCTATATTCTGCACATGTTCAATAGTGGCGAACGCACGGGGGATATACAGAACGTGTTCAGCAGCAGTAGTGACAAGACAATTATTGACCTGACAACGCCATCACCATCCAATATCGAGCCGGACGAGTTGACGCTGAAGGATACGCTGGTCGTGGCAGATGTATCGGCAGTCGTCATACAACTGCAGGCGGACGTCAAGGAGCTCACAAAGCAACAGAAACATAGTACCGCCCTCATGCAGGACATGAAGCTTCAATGTAACGAGTTTTCAACTATGATAAACATGATGCTGACCTCGGTAAACAGTGTGCGATCGAATGTGCAGGACACACAGGACACTAACAACACGCTCGCTACCCTAACAAAGGAAGTGTCGAACTTAACTGCTACTATACACTCATGGCCCAGATATACATACCAAGATGCACTCGTACAAGCCCAGCAAGAATCACTTGCACTCCATTCTAGCAGTGTTATTTCTACTGACTCGCCATTAATAGCCAGATTATGTACAGACGCGCACACGACAATGTATGCCCTGATAATGATGGTATTGATGTTGTTGGTATAACTCCGAATCAATCACAATCCCTACATGGTACGGTATCGACCGACTCGTCCAGCACGGTCACTAATCTGCCACTAGTAGTGGCCTCCGATGACGTCATCCCTGCTCAAGGACGTGCCGGGGCAAACACTGCCTCTCATATGACGAGTGTTGATAGCTCAACTAGTATCTCGGGCACGACTGTTGCCCTGGCCAATAGTGACGTCACAGGTATGATGACGTCAACTAACCCAAGCATATCCCCAAGTATAAGTTATGCCGCTGCTGCGAGCAGCATCACTGGTGCACGAAACGCCATTGGTTCTGATAACGCCAATAAACCTAAGGCTCCAAGTAATCTTACGACAGTAACGAGCCACGGCTCGAGTTCTCCCCGCGGCCCGAGGGCAACCCACACAGCCAGTAAAGGCAGCGGAGTGTATGCCAATAATAGACCGACTAATCCAGGTCTACGAACCACTCAGCCGAACAATGGTACACGCGACGCCCCTGGCACGTCCAATCGTGCTGAAGCTAGATACGCCCATGATGCAAATCGCTTATTGGACAAATCCACCCCGGTTACCGGAGGTTTTGTGGCCGTGCGGAGGAGGAAACTCATAACGTACCATATAGGAAACATTGACCCTGATGTAACAGAGGCTGACATAGCAGACTTTCTACAGAGTAAGAGTATCGCAACCCGTCAGTTACAAATATTTTATAACAAAACACGAATGTCCGCAAAACTGGTGGTGTATACGGATAGCGTGGACGCCATCGAAAGCGATAATTTCTGGCCTAATGAAATTGTTGTGAGACGTTGGAAGAGTCGATCTGATTGGGAGAAAGAGTTAGAGGAGAGGAGAGACGTCAGACGACGTCTACGTGAAAGAGACCGGAAACTATAAAAGTAGTGGGTGGGGTGGTAATGAGGTAGACACAGATGGTGACTGGAGTTATGGTGTTACTGGACAGACTGACCATAACTACGGCTCACAAAGTTATTATAGCGGCGATGGTCGACGTCGCACATACGAGCGATATGACGTCACTGACCACAATGCGCCAAATACGGTAATGAGTGAAGATCGTGGTGAGCCCGAGCGTGATAGGTATGATGTCGACAGTTACGAAACATGATGTACACCAAACACAAACCAACACTTAAACCGTGTATTATATATCTTAGCATGTTGTTGAGTGTCCTAGCTTGGAATGTGAGAGGAATCATGTCATCAGCTTATTCACTGTCACAGTTAGTGGACATTCATGATGTGGACGTTGTACTTGTTAGCGAACATAAGCTTATGCCACACTCTAAACACTTTATGAACAGTATACATGGTGCATATGACTGTTACACATCCGTTAATAGTGATATTGACCCATACAGCAGAGCCAGATGTGGGAAAGCTGGCGTCAGTATTATGTTCAAAAAGTCACTGTCTCACATTATAACGCCCATTGAAATTCAATGCGACAGAATAATTGGAATTGAGATGAAGTCACAGCATTCACAACCACTGTATATTTTCTCGGTTTATATGCCGGCTGATTCAAATAACACATACTATGATGAATGCATGGCCGACCTACAGGCACTTACTTCATACTACCTTACACAAGGTCAAATAATAATCGGTGGAGACTTTAACGCACAACTAAATATCGACATGGAGCAACTTGCGAGCCGACATAAAACTCACCGATATACCAAATTCATCACAGATAATAATTTAATCGCTGCTAATATGTCCGTTCGAAGGTTAGGCCCGAACTATACTTTCATACCAACGCAGAAAATGATTGATCATTTTATCATTGATACATCTCTAAAACGCTGCTTTCACGAACTTAAAATACTAGACGAAAACGAGCAATTCGTTTCAACTTCCGATCATCTCCCTATACTCGCTAAGATGAATATTAACCAGAATATGTATAATCATGACACGGCTCGCGAACAGTGTATATCCTGGAATAAAACCACGGATGACCACATATTAATGTACAGAACACTATTAGACGAGACATTAAGTACAATACAACCCGACAGTGCTGATACAGTAGATTCGCTATCTGATAGAATAACATATGCTATACATCATGCAGCCAACGCGACATTGCCAAAAAGCAAATTTAAGACACATACTAAACCATACTGGACACGCGATGTGAAGGCGGCTTACGGTAAATCTCGACACATGCGATCCATCTGGATCAGCAATGGTCGACCGCGCGGACGCGAATATTCTTCATTTAATGCTTATAAACAAGCTAAAGCACAATTCCGAAAGATCCAGCGTATCGAGTCAGAAAAATATATGGATAAAGTGTACACTGACCTTGACGAAGCCGCCGAACTCGATTACCGATTATTCTGGAAACTTTTACGGAATCGGAAAACCGCGAGGTCTCCCACGTGCACCGAAATCACTGCAAATGGGTGTCTCCAGACTTCACCGGAAGGAGTCGCCGACGGTTTCGCCATATATACGTAATATTTTTAACGACTCGTCGCAAAAAGAAGATGAATCACAAATATCCACTATTACAACCATGGTTAACACAATGGCGCATTCAACAGAACTCAAATACGGCGAAGTTCTTAAAAGTCCGATAACAATAAGGGAGATAACCGATATTAAAAGTACGTTAAAACGACGTAAGGCACCAGGCTCAGACAACACACAAAATGAACATATCATATACGGCAGTGACACTCTTGTTAAAATGATAGCTCACCTGTTCAACATAATATTTATGGAGGAAACTGTCCCACGAGCGTGGAAACAGAGCATAATTATACCGCTATATAAGGGAAACGGTAAATGTAAAACAGACCCGGGTAGCTATAGACCAATCTCCCTTATTCCATGTCTGTGCAAAATATTTGAACGTGTTATGTTCAATAGAATATGGACTTTTATACACACAAATTCTATTGATTTCCCCTGTAACCAGCAGCAAGGGTTTCAGAAGAACCTGAGCTGCGTATCTGCTGCATTCAACCTCCAGGAAACGGTGTACTCCAACACCGATTTAGGTAGCAACGTGTACGGTGCCTTCCTAGACATACAAAAGGCGTTTGATACAGTCTGGCACGCCGGTCTCCTGTATAAATTGCACAACTTAGGCATCCAAGGTAAAACCTGGAGAGTTATCAGAAGTTACTATACTGATTTGATATATATGTGAAAGTTAACGGCGTATCGTCACAAACAATACCAGTAACTCGTAGTGTCAGACAAGGAGGAGTTATCTCCACATTTTTCTACCTCGTCTTTATAAATGATCTGTTAATCCAATTGGAGGATTCATGCCTGGGTGCCTCCGTGGGATCAGTTAGCGCGGGTAATCCGGCCTTAGCCGATGACATTACATGTTTGACTACGCGCCCAGACCATCTTCAGCGCCTACTTGATATCGTTAACGAGTACGCTACAAAATGGAGATTTTCGATAAACGCAGATAAATCCCGAGTCGTAATATTTTCTAAGTCTAGGGTATCACCAACAATCAGCTTCTCGCTAGGAACGACTAACATTGCCGTAGATGATAGCATCATACATCTAGGAATAAGACAAGAATCTAATCTAAAGTACAAAGAACGAATTCAGGAAAGGTGCCAAAAAGGGCTAAACGCTTTTTATGCAATGATTGGACTCGGTGTGAAACCTGCCGGTCTAAACCCCTTAACTTCGGTGAATTTATATAAGAAAATCATAATCCCAACAACGTTATACGGTTGCGAATTGTGGAACGCCCTGTCACAAAACGATATACTCACTATCAATAAACACCAGCATAAAATCGTGAAGAAAATCCAAGGCTTTCCCCTACGTACCCGATCTGATATGTGCGAGTCAATGCTGGGACTTCATACACTATCCGCAGAAATAGACAAACGTAAACTAGTATTCCTTCACAAAATCATGTCGCTTCCCAGCTCGGCTATATGTAGGAATATTTTTTACAGAAAACTCTTTCTATATTTAGCAGGGTCACCAACTGTTAAGACTGGTTTTATCCCAGATATCTGCCAGCTATTGTCTCGCTACAAGCTCACTCATATATTACGACTACATGATAACCTGCCGTCTAAATTTATGTGGAAAAAACAGGTACAGACTTCAGTTAACGCCCTGGAAAGTGATCATTGGAGGCAAAGGATAGAAAGCGACTCAGATTTTAATAGGTTTAAATGTCTGCATACGTCCGTAACTCCATGTATAGTCTGGAAGTCGTCACATACATCAGCACAACTGAAACTTGCAGACTTTATCGCGCAGTTGTGGATATGTATACCGGACCGAGAATATAGTATATGTCGCCTATGCGACGGTATCACAGAAGACGTTCTGTGCCATGCCGTTGCAGAATGCTCTTTCACTCTGCCTCTAAGGGACGCTTTCCTGGACAAAATCCACAGGAATGTCACGTTTGTCACATACAACGAACTAGAACGCAGTCATGGCGAACAGTTTTTGCAGAAAATGGTAGGAGGTACTCTTGAGACACATAGCACAATGTCATCCGAAAATGCAAGCATATTCCTACAAGATGCATTCATGTATGTTCGAGAGACTTTCGTCTCGTATCTTGATCATGTTTAATTAGTGTTAGTAGATACACGCTGCGTTATGTAGATATATAATTGGAAAGTACAATGTTATATACAATGTTGATTCCGATCGATAGACACATGTCTACGACCAGTTTCCACGGAAGGATCAGATATACCAGTATGTTTAACTGACAGAATGTGTAAACACTGAACAGTGTAGCACAGATCAGCCGAATAAGAATTCGTCTGATCCACGTCTACGCTGGTCACAAATGAACTCGGCCAACTGAATACACAACGCATCGCATGCATGCAGGTACGTGCATACACGTACATATGTGAACCACTGTATATTATCCCACAGACACAACACTCCTGTGCAACGCCAGGGACTATCTAGCATGTCAGCGGCCATTATGTATTATACCCAAAACAATGACATGAAAATCAACTTCACATTTATATCAATTTGTTTATTCGTGTACATATACATTTCTTGTATTGTTAACAATTTGAAATCTCCATATAGGAGGAAATAAAGATATTGAATTGAATTGAAAAAGGTCCATAGCACACCAAAGTCACTTGGACCCTTCCCCTAAAGTAGGATTACGAATAATCGTAATACTCACATAAGGGGTATAACCAGAATGAATTGTCACATACATAATGCCAAAGACGTATATGAGGGCCAAACCAGTAACCTATTTCACCAAAATTGCAAAGTATACTTATCTAGCAAAGTATACTTTGAGGGAGAAATTTTCAATTTTAGGATAAATTTATTATTTTTTATTATACTGAATTTATTACATTATCACAGCCATTTTGTCTGTGATAATGTAATACATTCAGTATAATAATTCTGCATACTTGTAATCATCAAATATATGCAGTCGTTAGTTCTATATGACAACAATGCATTTCGGGAAAAATAAATGATTAGTAATTACTCCCTCAAATAATACTTTGCTAGAAAAGTATACTTTGCAATGTTGGTGAAATAGGCTACTGGTCTCCAGTCGGGATTCCGGTAAGGATGAGCCTCGATCGTTGAATTACCCATCGCATTCTCCCACCTGCCACCCACTAATAATGCGTGTTGTTGTGTAGACCGTGACGGGTGTCAGACTGTAGAAATAGCCATCCCAGTTTCTGATGTGGGCTTATGGGTTTTGCGACCAGTGTCACTGTTCGCTATTCCATCAATGAATCGGACGTCGTGCTTCTAATATAGAATTCAGATCGTTATCAGGCTACAGGAGTGTGCTATTTGATCAGGAGCTGGACAGTCGTCACAAATCCCATAAGACCTATTTCTCCAGTCACAGCCACATATACCTGAATAATGATGTGTATTTTGGAACGATCTTGAGTTAATATGAAAACTGATAGACAGCACGACGTGCTGTGGTTGGGAAATGTATTAAACCGTATAAACCCGAACTACTTTCTTCATTATAACGGTGGGAGGACATCAAAATTCCATTGCGGTACTCGTTTTTATGCGGAAACGCTTCGTTTCCTCAGAGATGTTGACTTTTTTCATCGAAAATTATTATCATCAAAATGTTACAAAAAATCAATTTCTAATTTCCCAATATCCCTTTGTTGTCGGTATATATGTTCCAAGACGCCACAGGTAGCTGGCTATAGTGAAGATGTATGGAATGTAGTTTGATGTGATTCAGGGTCGTTCGATTAACGCCGTATGTTGTTCGGCGGATGCTGGATGTTGAATTAATGGAAAACGCATACATTGCCACGAAATTTCCACCCTAACGATACAGCAAATGTACGGAGCTCCGCAGGGGACGTAGAATTATTTTTTTTATTAATTCGTTCCCACGAAATAACAATTCGTTCCCTCAATTTGACAATTCGTTCCCACGGGAACGAATTGTTAATTCGTAGGAACGAATTGTTATATCGTGGGAACGAATTTGTAATTCGAGGGAATTAATTGTTAAATTAAGTGTGTCATAGTAAGTCAAATATCGAGATTCAATTGGGTGACACTATAATAAACAAAATCTACCTTTGCATTCATGATTTCATCTGTAATCAACTGTTCATGTTGTCTTATGTTCGCTTTTTCTAACGGATAAGTCGAACCTATGTTGTGCGTTTTGATAACGGGCCGTCAATGCACATTTAAACTATATTATAATATAATAGTCGTACGTCGTATCGTGACCTGGGAATAATGTTAACTTGCACTGATACAAGCTGCATTTGGTCGTCTTAAGCTGCATTTGGTGGTCTCGGTACTTTGGCACAAACTTATGTCGTTTTTGCGACGAATCGATTTCCGTGTCTACAGACACGGAAACCTTTTTTCGCACAGACGACATAAGTATGTGCCGAACTCTCGGGACAACTAAATGCAGCTCATGATGACGCGTTTGCTGCGCAATATTTCATAAAAATCCGTTGCCTATTAAGGAAAATATAAAATAATACGTTGGAGTGGGCGCGCTTTCAACACTTTCAGCCATTGTTATTGCTGTTGTAACCACGTGATCATGCACCTTGTGATACATATCGTAAAGAGGATAATTACGAGTAGAGAAATCGGACATATGTGTCTCTCGTCGGCCCCGCAGCGGTCAAACGCACTATAATACATACACCGTACACTATTGCTGCGATGAGAGGTGACAAGGCCGACTGACGAAGTTCCGGTATGTGTTTCCATGGCAACACGCCAACACGTGCCATGTGCCAAACGCCATCATCCGAGCTGGCGGCTTTGCATCTTTACCGAATGTGTCTTTGAATGAGGTTTGTATAATTTCGTACCATTGCGGGACTGCTGAATAGTTGTTTATGTATTGTGTTTGGTCATCATTGTAAACATGCCAGACGTAAACAAATAACATTGGCGTGATTCCAGTTTGCTTGGTCAGTGTTCGGTCAATTCTGCTGACCATTACTCCACGCTTAGATGTACGGCTGTGACTGGAGACATTGGGGGGAGGTATTATGGGGTGGTTGCCAGGGGGCCGTTTCACTAAACTTCGTACGACTAAACTGTTCGTAAGTGCACATTTACGATCATCTGGAAATTTCAATTGATGAATTTACATGTAATTTAACATATGCAGTTTGTGCTCAATGAATGTATAAGTATACCAGCCTGACATGGCGTTGTTTACATGCTTTGTTTATATAAACATTGGTGTATAAATAAACAGGGCATTCCTGTAGGTATTTCCCTGTTTATTATGGCGCGTTGCTATAGTCATGATCGATATATTGCGATTGACAGTGAGCAGTGGGTAAACTGGCGGCCTACGGTGGCACTTGATTTTAATTTTGCACTGCATGCGTTCGATCCTCACTTTGGCCATTATATATATATATTTTTTTTTTTTTCTAAATATTGTTTTTGTGTTTTATTTTTCTTTTTAATGCATCTTTATTACATGTAACAACAATTGACATGGTAATTATGAACCACATGCATCCACGTTTATTTATTTGTTTATTATCTGAAGTGAGTGGTTTATTTTTCGACATGGTGTTCTCAGTACATATTTGCATTTGTAGTGAGTCGAGGTGGACTTTCACAATAACACACGAATGTGCAGAATGCATTTCACAATGATTAGGTTCAAAGTGAATTGTTTTATAATGTTGTGTAAAAGTAAATGCACGACTGTTTCGGGATGTGTGCGTTACCTCTGGCGCCAAATTAGTGAAAGCGAGAGAAAAATTTATGTCTTTGGCAGGATTCGAACTCACGACCGTCCGATCAACAAACAGCAGATCTACCCACTAGAGCACTAAACGATGTTACTATAATTAGAAATTATATCGAATGTTAATGCGTTTGCGCTGGTATACAAATACCATGTCTACAACATATGACGTAAACTATTTAAAAATAGCACGTGTTTACAATAATATTTACAATAATAACGCGCCAGCTCAAAGCGGTACACCTCTAAATCCAATAATTGTTTACAAGAAAACATTGTTACATACGAACATTTTAGTCGTACGAAGTTTAGTGAAACGACCCCCTGGCGTTGCTCATTAAATGCTAAATCATACAGTCAGCCTCATTATAGGAATGAATGGCATTCTTGTGGAATTTATCGGGGTATAAACTATCCCCGATAAATTCCACAAAAAGGCCATTCATTCCTTATAATTCCAGCATTTGAAATAAATTAATCAAGAAAATGTGTTTATTTTCCGTTTTCTTAAGAATTATTTTAACTGCGCCTCACGGTTGCTGAAAGTAGTTCGGCATGGGAGTTTACTGGGATATAAATTTTGGACAGAGACTTGCTACTGGCCAATCAAATGTTAGGGAATTGTGTAAATATTTTTGTGCTGGAATTATCATTTTATATACTGTTGGTAAGAAGCATAACAACGAGGGAACGAATTGTCATTTCGTGCGAACGAATTGTTATTTCGAGGGAAATAATTGTTATATCGTGGGAACTAATTGTTATTTCGAGGGAACCAATTGTTAAATTGAAGGAACGGATTGTTATTTCGCGGGAACGAATTAATAAAAAAAATCCATGTCCCGCAGTGGATTTTGTTTATTAATTCGTTCCCGCGAAATAACAATTCGTCTGCGGGACATGGATTTTTTATTAATTCGTTCCCGCGAAATAACAATTCGTCTGCGGGACATGGATTTTGTTTTATTAATTCGTTCCCGCGAAATAACAATTCGTTCCTTCAATTTAACAATTGGTTCCCTCCGTAGAATGGCGCTCGGATGCGTATATACAAATTATCACACAATTCTACAAAAGCAATACGTACAAAAGCTGGACACCTCCGGCTAAGTACATGTGCATCGGTATATGGAAACTATATCAGACTTCCTTATTGTCATCGTGTGCAACTCTACAGAACATCAACAGAACATGTGTCCTATTTTGAGAACACTTTTAGTAGAGTTTTACAGAGTTATTGTCCACAATTACGGGAACGTTAAAACAGACAAATCATTCCGTTACTGCGTAAGAAAATAAGCAATTACGTTAATTGTCTATATATATCTGTTTGTCAAGCACCCAATTTACTTGAAAAGTGTCAGTATTTGCTGTAGTGAAGATTTACCAAGCACATTACTATGTAGCCGATTCCAGTAGCCGATTTCATCAAAATTGCAAAGTATACTTTGAGGGAGCAATCATTGATTTTTCCGAAATGCATTATTTCATGCAGAACTAACGATTGCATATATTTGATGATTTATTACATTATCACAGCCAAAATTGGCTGTGATAATGTAATACATTCAGTATAATAAAAATTAATAAATGTATTCTAAAAATGAAAATTTCTCCCTCAAAGTATACTTTGCTAGGAAAGTATACTTTGCAATTTTGATGAAATAGGCCCCTGGTGCCGATGCTATAGTTTTTATCTCCTAATTAGGACTTACTATCTCCTAATTAGGACATATTATCTCCTAATTAGGACTTACTATCTCCTAATTAGGACATAGTATCTCCTAATCAGGAGTTACTATCTCCTAATTATGAGTTAATATTTCCTAATTAGGAGTGAATATCTCCTAATTAGGACTTAGTAACTCTTAATTAGGACTTAGTATATCATAATTATGTGTTACTATCTCCTAATTAGAACTTAATATCTCCTTATTATAGTATAGCATTGGAACCAGGACGCTTCCATACATAACTTACTAAAAAGTATAACATGTACATTTAAACTACCAATAATTTTCAAGTAAAGTATGTGTTTGACAAATATGTATGTGTTTGTACACATTGTACTGGACAGACGCGCCGGTTTAGTACAATGAAACCTCTCTAAACCGAACACCCTGGGAGGTCCCCAGGGTGTCCGGTTTAGAGAGGTTTCACTGTAAATCAGACATTTGATCAATCTGAGCCATAGCTGTGTGCTATACGATTATGAAGAGACACTATCACCTGAGATAAAATACCAAGGAACTCATAAACAATACGAGGTTGCACTGTACATACGATGTGAGGATGATCTGCGTGAAGCACATGTTACACTTGAACAGTATTTGTATTACCACTAATACGTTGAAATTAAGTTATGTGCTTCAAAAATCGCCAGTATGTAGAGAATAGTAGGTTAGTGCCGTGAATGGGAAAAAATATCTGGCAAGGCTCAGGAAACGGGATGGGCGAGGCTCTGCCAACTTAGTTACGGCCCTCACCTTAAACGGGCATGTATGTGAGAAACAGACAAGTGACGGCAATGTAACATGAATGAACAATACAGAGAGTACAGAATGGTACAAGTATATACATGTACATGTACAATGAGTAAGCATATTATAAATGATTTTCGAAAAAATAGCAGCCCATGTTGTAATTTCAAACAGCAATACATATTTTATATGAAAGTTAGCAGACGACACCATCAAACGTCAGCTGCTAGTAATTGCGAACACATATGAAAGAATAATTATATGAATTGTCAGTCATTTGGAACTAGATAAAAGGTCATAAATAACTCGATGAAAAGCTGTTCCTGCATCAACACTGGAGTAATTTTAAACAAAAAAGATTTTGTTTATTATTACTTATGTAGTTGAAAAACGTTTAGTATGTTTGATGTATATTCTAACAGCTTCAAAAATTATAGAATTATCATCAATTGATATATTGGGTTAACCCAATAGCAATTTTCTACTAGATAATGGGTGGAATTGCCTTGTAGCTTGGAATAATTTAATGCGTTCTTGTGCATATCTTTTACATTCGAAAACATAATGTTCTGCATTTTCAAGGGACGAACCGCAGTCACAATTTGGTGAGTCTTTTAAGTGATTATTGTATAAATCGTTATTAAGATTACTGCAGCAGTTTCTTAATCTAGCGTGCATGACAGAAGGATGGATATCTTTCACCTTCAATGTAATAGACTGGAATATTATATTGATGAAAAATACTGTTTACCAGGGACGTTTTAAATTTCTTGACTGAGTCGTTTGTTCTTATTTCATTTGCAGTGTCATTCCATAATCTAACTGCTGATGGTAAAAAAGATCGTTTGTATGTTTCAAGTCTACTATGTGGAATATTTATATTATGGTTATTTCTTAGATTATATGGTGTTATATTGACTGGATATCAAAAATGTTTCACGGCACCGTGTTTCACGGCACATACACACTGTGTTGACGGGATAAAATGCAACCTCACTACAACAGCCACCCATGGGAAGACGCAAAACTGGCTGTTGTAGAAGGTGGCTGTTGTAGGGAGGTTAATGTTGAATTAAGTAGTGTCGTCTGCTGTTTATTTACTTTCTTCGATAATTCTCATCAAACATGCTTTGGCAACTTTTTAGAATCATTTCCAATGGAAATGATTCTAAAATGCTGTCAAAACATGTTTCCATTGAGAAAGAAGGCAAAATCAACGGAGACGACAATTTTCATGCTCAGCCGTCTAAGGGTTAGATACGGAGGAATCATCCATTAATTTGGTATATAAAATAGCGGTTGTTATAGAGAAGGTGTTGTTGTAGAGAGGTCGCCGTTCAGGGAGGTTCGACTGTACATTAAAAGTACTTTAATTGTGTAAACTACATCGTAGTATGTGCTGCCAGAAGTGCCAGTGTAGTTCATCAGACGCGGAAGGATCTGCGTGTGAAGCGGTCATCAAATATCCTGACTGTGGACACTAAATATGATGTAATACGCGCATCGTCGCAATTGTTGCAGCTAGCCGTGTAAGACGACCGCGAGATAATAGAGAAGCTAGGCGTTTTACGTCAGTTTTATGACAATTTCATCCCCATAGCGCTGGCTATTAGCGCTGTAATGCCGCACCCTAGAGTCGAGTAAGCAATTGGCAATAAAGCGGTGTCTGGAATTGGGCAATTTCTAAATATTTGATCATTGAACCACTAGGAAACTATAAAATTGAAGTGCAGTTGGACTTCTGGCATTTAGTTAAGTGCAGTTGGACTTCTGGCGTTTAGTTTTGGGTAATACAGTCAAGCTGTGCTTCATGCTGTGTGAATAGGTTGGGTTCGTTTTAGTCAGTATGTGAATATGGTGGGTTTTAAGCTGTGTGTGATTATGTTGGGCTCTATGTAGTTTTTTATTCTGTAGTATGCGGGACGATGTTCGTTTTATAGTTTTGTAGAATATCGCAGGGTGATGATCGGCGAAATAAATTTAACTAATTTGCTCAAATGTTACTGGGGCTCGTTTCATTAAACTTCGTACGACTAAAATATTCGTAAGTGCAAAATTATGATAGTCTGTCGATTTCACATTAACGATGTTTTCTTATAAAACGTTATTGGAATTACATTTATTGAGCATAAGCTGCATATGCAGCCTAACCTCAATAAATATAAATCCACCAATTGAAATTTCCAGATGATCCTAAATTTGCACTTACGATAATTAAGTCGTACGAAGTTTAGTGAAACGGTCCGAGATGACTGGCGTACGGACGCCGGAAAAGCATTATCTCTACTACGCGGTGGCGGTGCAGAATAACGCGATATATAGGAATCCATACACTCACGTTTGGTAATGCGCGATTTGTTCCACAATAGTATAATTAAATTCGTGGCAGACGATTATTTCGATGTGCAAAATACATTTCCATTGACCACGGATAGTTTATGTAGACAGGCAACACAATAATAAACCGATACATTCTTCGGAACTCGAATTGTGTCTGACAAAACTGGCAACTGGACTGTGTCTTGTTGCATCTCCAAATGACACTAATTCACCCAAAGCAATTCACCATTTTGAATGAGGCTCCATGCTACCAAATGTTACTTCATGACTCACCACTCTATCACATTGAGAAATAAAGCCATATACGGGTGTTATATGGTTGCGCTATGAATAACCCGAATTGTCTGTCTGTAACGCAGGGCTGCGTTACAGATATAAAATTCGGGTTAAGCTACGAAGTGCATGAAAGTGAACTGGCACACCTTCAAGTGTTGGACACAAATATGTGTGTTGCCCTCCAGGGCCGTTCTCCGTAACATCAGCCATGTATAATTCGTGGCTGCCCAACATGCGAGCTTCCTTTTCGTCTGACACCTACTGCACGGCTGATTACGAATACCAGGCTACATACACGCACGCACGCACGCACGCACGCACGCGAACATGCACGCACATATTCATATACTGACTAAAACTACATAGAACCCAACATATTCACACACAGCTTAAAACCCACCATATTCACATACTGACTAAAACTACATAGAACCCAACATATTCACACACAGCTTAAAACCCACCATATTCATATACTGACTAAAACTACATAGAGCCCAACATATTCACACACAGCTTAAAACCCACCCAAAATAATTTCACATACTGACTAAAACTACATAGAACCCAACATATTCACGACACACTTACACCGGTATTCATATACTGACCTAAAACTACATAGAACCCAACATATTCACACAACCAAAAAAAGCTTAAAACCCACCATATTCACATACTGACTAAAACTACATATAACCCAACATATTCACACACAGCTTAAAACCCACCATATTCATATACTGACTAAAACTACATAGAACCCAACATATTCACACACAGCTTAAAACCCACCATATTCACATACTGACTAAAACTACATAGAGCTCAACATATTCACACACAGCTTAAAACCCACCATATTCATATACTGACTAAAACTACATAGAACCCAACATATTCACACACAGCTTAAAATCCCACCATATTCATTTATACTGACTAAAACTACATAGAACCCAACATATTCCACACATCAGCTTAAAACCCCCAATACTATCCATTATACTGACTAAAACTACATAGAAACCCAACATATTCACACACAGCTTAAAACCCACCATATTCATATACTGACTAAAACTACATATAACCCAACATATTCACACACAGCTTAAAACCCACCATATTCATATACTGACTAAAACTACATAGAACCCAACATATTCGCCACATCAGCTTAAAACCCACATTCATTATACTGGACTAAAACTACATAGAGCCCAACATATTCACACACTTCTTAAACCCACCATATCATATACTGACTAAAACTAAACATACAACACAATATTCACACACAGCTTAAAACCCACCATATTCATATACTGACTAAAACTACATGGAACCAAACATATTCACACATAGCTTAAAACCACCATATTCATATACGACTAAAACTACATAGATCCCAACATATTCACACACAGCTTAAAACCCACCATATTCACATACTGACTAAAACTACATATAACCCAACATATTCACACACAGCTTAAAACCCACCATATTCACATACTGACTAAAACTACATATAACCCAACATATTCACACACAGCTTAAAACCCACCATATGCATACACTGACTAAAACTACATAGAACTCAACATATTCACACACAGCTTAAAACCCACCATATTCATATACAACTAAAACTACATATAACCCAACATATTCACACACAGCTTCAAACCCACCATATTCATATACTGAGTAAAACTACATAGAACCCACCATATTCACATACTGACTAAAACTACATATAACCCAACATATTCACACACAGCTTAAAACCCACCATATTCATACACTGACTAAAACTACATAGAACCCAACATATTCACACACAGCTTAAAACCCACCATATTCATATACAACTAAAAACTACATATTAACCCAACATAATTCACTACACAGCTTCAAACCCACCATATTCATATACTGACTAAAACTACATAGAACCCAACATATTCACACACTGACTAAAACTACATAGAACCCAACATATTCACACACAGCTTCACTAAAACTACATAGAACCCAACATATTCACACACAGCTTAAAACCCTCCATATTCATATACTGACTAAAACTACATATAATTTCCCAACATATTCACACACAGCTTAAAACCCACCATATTCATATACTGACTAAAACTACATATAACCCAACATATTCACACACAGCTTAAAACCCACCATATTCATATAACACTGACTAAAACTACATAGAACCCAACATATTGGACGCACTCGCTTAAAACCCACCCATATTCAGCACAATACTGACTAAAACTACATAGAACCCAACATATTCACACAGCTTAGAACTTAAAACATATTTCATATACGACTAAAACCCTACATAGATTCCTCAACATATTCACACAGGAAAACCACCACCTTATAAAACCCACCAAATCCATTCATACTCACTGACTAAAACTACATAGAACCCAACATATTCACACATTTAAAACAGCTTAAAATTCCCACCATATTCACATACTGACTAAAACACTACATAGAACCCAACATATTCACACACAGCTTAAAACCCACCAATATTCATAATTCATACTGACTAAAACTACATAGAGCTCAACATATCACACACAGCTTAAAACCCACATATCATATACTGACTAAAACTAACAAATAGAACCCAACATTATTCACTACACAGCTTAAAAATAACATATCATATTACTGACTACTACATTAGAACCCAACATATTCACACACAGCTTAAAACCCACCATATTCATATACTGACTAAAACTACATATAACCCAACATATTCACACACAGCTTAAAACCCACCATATTCATATACTGACTAAAACTACATAGAACCCAACATATTCACACACAGCTTCACCCACCATATTCATTTATACTTGAAACTTAAAACTACATAAAACCACATATTCCCCACACACAGCAAACCCAAACCCACCATATCATAATACTGACTAAAACTACATAGAACCCAACATATTCCACACACAGCTTAAAACCCACCATATTACATATACTGACTAAAACTACATATAAGCCCGCCAACATACATTCAAACACAGCTTAAAACCCACCATATTCATATACTGACTAAAACTCCACCCAAAATAGAACCCAAACATATTCACACATACCCCAACATATTCACACACATCTTAAAACCCACCATATTCATATACTGACTAAAACTAACATTAGACAAAACATATTGACACACCTTAAAACATACCCAACATATTCAAAAACACACAGCTTAAAACCCATATCACTACTGACTACTATTCACTCACAGCTTAAAACCCATATTTTCTACTGAAAAACTATACACATATTGCTTGTTGCTATACTTTACACATATGTTCCACCATACTGACTAAAAACCCTACATAGACACTAAAATCCCAACACACACACACATATTCACATTAAAACCCTGAACTAAAACAAAAACCCAGTTAAAAGAACCCAAAACAATCAAAAACACACACTTAAAACCCACCATATTCACATAAACTACCCTATTCATCCAACATGCTTTGCTAAATTACTTGTATTACCTACTTTCAATCGTGGAATGCTTTCATATTTGGTCGAGGACTGTTTTTGAAATCATCTTACATCATTTGTCATAAATTGAAAATCACAAAATCCGGCTCAGTAGAAAATTTAACCGTTTTCCAATTCAACGTGTCTAAATTATGTTAAGTTAAGTTATCGTATTTCGAGAATTGTTGATCAGTACATGTACGTTAACCCTTACACCCCTATATTTTGTTTTTGTCGTCAGCTGTTTGTCATATAGTAGTCACTTCCATTGGAAATGATTTTGAAGTGCTGTCAAACCATGCTTGTATTGAGAAATAAGGCAAGATATAAAAGCAACAGCAGACGACAATTGTTGTGTGTAGCGGTCTAAGGGTTAAGAAGTACTGTAGCCGATTTCATCAACATTGCAAAGTATACTTTACTAGCAAAGTATACTTTGAGGGAGTAATCATTTATTTTCCTGAAATGCATTATTTCATATAGAACTAACAAATGCATATATTTCATGATTAAAAGTATGCAGAATTATTATACTGAATTTATTACATTATCACAGCCAAATTGGCTGTGATAATGTAATAAATTCAGTATAATAAAAATTAATAAATTTATCATAAAATTGAAAATTTCTCCCTCAAAGTATACTTTGCTACTAAAGTATACTTTACAATGTTGATGAAATAGGCTACAGGTGAACTCCTGTAATCGTCCTAGATAGTCGTCTAACATGAGAATACAAAGCAGCAGAAAATGGACAGAATGTGGGCCGCTCGCTGGGAAAAAGGACATACTTGTGAGTTTTGTGGCCAGTGTAGATTCTCTATCATCACGTGGTCTCCTACAATCACAGATTGAACAACACTGTTATTAGAGACAGAATCCCTTTCACCGCTAAATGGAATGGAAACTCCCGCGTTCTTTTTCAGAAATGGTATCGTTTTTTGGAAGTCCGAAAATAGCCACAAATGGTGCAGATCCTGATGAGAATGTTACGAGCCTTCTCATCAGGAGCTACACCGTTTGGAAACAATATGGTAGAGATATGTAGTGTTGAAAGGGTTAACACTATTTGCTTGAAGGTGAGGGTCGTATGTAAATTGGTAGGACTTGTGGCCGAAACATATTATACATTGAAAACTATTTTTAAATTGAAACTAACAATACTTTATTGACTGAATAGCGAACAACGTATGTCCCGGTTCCCCTACGCGTCCATGGTTACATATGTAGTAACGTTCACTTTCCCAGTCCGGTTAATCGTACGTGTGCTTGGTTACATACGTAGTAACGTCCACTTTCCCGGTCGGGTTACTACTACGCGTCCCTGGTTGCATACGTAGTAACGTCCACTTTCCCAGTCTGGTTACTCCTACGTGTGCCTGGTTACATACGTAGTAACATCCACTTCCCCAGTCTGGTAACTCCTACGTGTGCCTGGTTACATACGTAGTAACATCCACTTCCCCAGTCTGGTAACTCCTACGTGTGCCTGGTTACATACGTAGTAACATCCACTTCCCCAGTCTGGTAACTCCTACGCGTCCCTGGTTACATACGTAGTAACATCCACTTCCTCAGTCTGGTAACTCCTACGCGTCCCTGGTTACATACGTAGTAACATCCACTTCCTCAGTCTGGTAACTCCTACGCGTCCCTGGTTACATACGTAGTAACATCCACTTCCTCAGTCTGGTAACTCCTACGCGTCCCTGGTTGCATACGTAGTACATCCACTTCCTCAGTCTGGTGTAAACTCCTACGCGTCCCTGGTTACATTACGTAGTAACATCCACTTCCCCTAGTCTGGTAACTCCTACGCGTCCATGGTTACATACGTAGTAACATCCACTTCCCCAGTCTGGTTACCCCTACGCGTCCCTGGTTGCATATGTAGTAACATCCACTTCCCCAGTCTGGTAACTCCTACGCGTCCCTGGTTACATACGTAGTAACATCCACTTCCCCAGTCTGGTAACTCCTACGCGTCCCTGGTTACATACGTAGTAACATCCACTTCCCCAGTCTGGTAACTCCTACGCGTCCCTGGTTACATACGTAGTAACGTCCACTTTCCAGGTCTGGTTACTCCTACGCGTCCCTGGTTACATACGTAGTAACGTCCACTTTCCCAGTCTGGTTACTCCTACGCGTCCATGGTTACATACGTAGTAACATCCACTTTCCCAGTCTGGTTACTCCTACGCGTCCCTGGGTACATACATAGTAACGTCCACTTTCCAGGTCTGGTTACTCCTACGCGTCCCTGGTTACATACGTAGTAACGTCCACTTTCTCGGTCTGGTTACCCCTACGCGTCCCTGGTTACATACGTACTAACGTCCACTTTCCCAGTCTGGTTACTCCTACGCGTCCCTGGTACATACGTAGTAACGTCCACTTTCCCAGTCGGGTTACTCATTCGCGTCCCTGGTTACATACGTAGTAACGCCCACTTGCCCAGTTGTGTTACTCCTACCCGTCCCTGGTTACGTACGTAGTAATGTCCACTTTCCCAGTCTGGTTACTCCTACGCGTCCCTGGTTACATACGTAGTAACGTCCACTTTCTCAGTCTCTGGCCTATGTTTGGATAAGTGTAATAGCCTCGAATTAAATCACGGACTGTCTGATAGAATTGAATCTAAGTGTACATGCAAGCCGGGAAACAATTAGATCGGACCTGTTCGGTGTGCGTGTGCTTTTCATGCCTGAAAAAAATAGTATGTGTGGCTTGAAAAACATGCAAATGCACACATTTGTGACAGCCGATTTGTGCAGTTTAGTTCCCAAACGGTTTACCATTTTACATGAAACTCGTCCTACCAAATAATAATCATGTTCATATGTTATGTTCTTGTGTTATCATAGAACCAATCGTTTTACGAATATCAGGGTGGGATAAGTACAGCTCGCAGGCTTAAATATATAACATGACATGTTCCATGTTCATTTTGGACTATTCCATTAATAAAAGACGGGGATTTGTTTCAAAATCTTTCAATATAAAGACAAGCATTGCGGATCCTCATGAAATGGCTGTTTTAGCCTACCAGTGGCAGCAACGGTACCAACTTGGAACGGTCAGTGGGCAAATCTTGCCCACTGACCGTTCCAAGTTGGTACCATTGCTATAATGTTTGCTTGTGTCGTTTATCGATTTAACGCTCGCTCATCTCCTGTGACATTTGTTTGTTGGTGACTTCATTGCCGACTGGTCCGTGTCTACACTTGTCCAAGTTTGTCTATGCGCATAATTCAATCACGGCACTGATAACATTATTTTAGTCCTTTGACAGTGTATCTATTGTTATAGGAGAGATAAGAGAAATTCTCATCTTCAAAGAAGGCGATACAAAACTAAGATATATACAAATAATTCCATTGACCTCTGCGTGGTCGTTTCGTTTGTTACGTGGTTTGTACACCAATTTACTCAGTCAATTTGTAACGAAAAATAGATGTTCATTGACGACCAAAATTACATTAACTTGATAAGTTAGCTCGTAAACATCCCTAAGGCCGTACTATTGATTTACGAATTGGATGACCGAGACTGGGGCATCGTTGATGAAGATGAACCTTGCACGCCATGTAGTCGATGATGTACGAGCATTTGTGCACGACATGTAATCGATGTACGATCCTTGGTAGACGACATGTAGTCGATGATGTACGACCGTTGTTGCACGAACTGTAATATACATGTATGTACATGTGCAATCATTAGTGCATGATGTATAGTGTATGCGATCATTGGTGCACGGTGTATAGTCGATATACAGCCATTTATGCGCGTTGCATAGTCAATGATGTACGAGCATTGATGCACGTTGCATGGTCCATGATGTACGAGCATTGATGCACGTTGCATGGTCCATGATGTACGAGCATTTATGCGCGTTGCATAGTTAATGATGTACGAGCATTGATGCACGTTGCATGGTCCATGATGTACGGACATTGATGCACGTTGCATGGTCCATGATGTACGGACATTGATGGACGTTGCATAGTTCATGATGTAGGGGCATTGATGCACGGTTCATGGTCCATGATGTACGAACATTGATGCACGTTGCATGGACCATGATGTACGGACATTGATGCACGTTGTATGGACCATGATGTACGGACATTGATGCACGTTGCATGGACTATGATGTACGGACATTGATGCACGTTGCATTGTCCATGATGTACGGACATTGATGCACGTTGCATGGTCCATGATGTACGGACATTGATGCACGTTGCATAGTTCATGATGTACGGGCATTGATGCACGGTGCATGGTCCATGATGTACGAACATTGATGCACGTTGCATAGTTCATGATGTACGGACATTGATGCACGTTGCATGGACCATGATGTACGGACATTGATGCACGTTGCATGGACTATGATGTACGGACATTGATGCACGTTGCATGGACCATGATGTACGGACATTTATGCACGTTGCATTGACCATGATGTACAGACATGCACGTTGCATAGTTCATGATGTACGGGCATTGACGCACGTTGCATGGACCATGATGTACGGACATTGATGCACGTTGCATGGACTATGATGTACGGACATTGATGCACGTTGCATGGTCTATGATGTACGAACATTGATGCACGTTGCATGGACCATGATGTACGGACATTTATGCACGTTGCATTGACCATGATGTACAGACATGCACGTTGCATAGTTCATGATGTACGGGCATTAATGCACGTTGCATGGACCATGATGTACGGACATTGATGCACGTTGCATGGACTATGATGTACGGACATTGATGCACGTTGCATGGTCCATGATGTACGGACATTGATGCACGTTGCATGGTCCATGATGTACGGACATCGATGCACGTTGCATAGTTCATGATGTACGGGCATTGATGCACGGTGCATGGTCCATGATGTACGAACATTGATGCACGTTGCATGGACCATGATGTACGGACATTGATGCACGTTGCATGGACCTAGTGGATATGATACGGACTTATTGATGCACTGTTAGCATGGCTGGACCATGATGTACGGACATTGATGCGACGTGCATGATCCATGATGTACGGACATTGATGCACGTTGCATAGTTCATGATGTACGGGCATTGATGCACGGTGCACCTGGTCCATGATGTATACGAACGACATTGATGCACGTTGCATGGACCATGATGTACGGACATTGATGCACGATTGTCATGGACATGATGTTACGGACATTATGCACGTTGCATTGATCATTGATGTACATACATTGATGCACGTTGCATAGTTCATGATGTACGGGCATTGATGAGCACGTGCATTTGCATGGACCATGATGTACGGACATTGATGCACGTTGCATGGACCATGATGTACGGACATTGATGCACGTTGCATGGTCCATGATGTACGGACATTGATGCACGTTGCATAGTTCATGATGTACGGGCATTGATGCACGGTGCATGGTCCATGATGTACGAACATTGATGCACGTTGCATGGACCATGATGTACGGACATTGATGCACGTTGCATGGACCATGATGTACGGACATTTATGCACGTTGCATTGATCATGATGTACAGACATTGATGCACGTTGCATAGTTCATGATGTACGGGCATTGATGCACGTTGCATGGACCATTATGTACGGACATTGATGCACGTTGCATGGACCATGATGTACGGACATTGATGCACGTTGCATAGTTCATGATGTACGGACATTGATGTACGTTGCATGGACCATGATGTACATACATTGATGCACGTTGCATGGACCATGATGTACGGACATTGATGCGCGTTGCATGATCCATGATGTACGGACATTGATGCACGTTGCATCGTCCATGATGTACGGACATTGATGCACGTCGCATGGACCATGATGTACGGACATTGATGCGCGTTGCATGGTCCATGATGTACGAACATTGATGCACGTTGCATTGACCATGATGTACAGACATTGATGCGCGTTGCATGGTACATGATGTACGGACATTGATGCACGTTGCATGGTCCATGATGTACGGACATTGATGCACGTTGCATGGACCATGGTGTACGGACATTGATGCACGTTGCATAGTTCGTGATGTACGGACATTGATGCACGTTGCATGGTCCATGATGTATGGACATTGATGCACGTTGCATGGTCCATGATGTACGCACATTGATGCACGTTGCATGGACCATGATGACACTTGATGCAGTTGACATTGATGCGGACTTGATGCACGTCATGGTCCTTATGAGTTGTACGACATTGGACATTGATGCACGTGGCATGGATCCATGATGTACAGACATTGATGCACGTTGCATGGACCATGATGTACAGACATTGATGCACGTTGCATGGTCCATGATGTACAGACATTGATGCACGTTGCATGGTCCATGATGTACAGACATTCGATGCAATGTGTCGGATGGTCATGATGTACGAGACATTGATGCACGTTGCATGAACCATGATGTACAGACACTGATACACGTTGCATGGTCCATGATGTACTGACTTTGATGCACGTTGCATGGTCCATGAAGTACGGACATTGCTGCACGTTGCATAGTTCATGATGTACGGACATTGATGCACGTTGCATGTGGGTTCCATAATAATACGTACTAGTATATAAATTAGTTGCGAGTCGTGAACAGACGTGGTAAATTACAATTTACATGCAATTCCTTATTATTTACAACTGATTGTAATGTAACAAAGGCATATAAACAACGCCACGGCAAAGTGACAACGCCACGACAAAGTGGTAGAAATATACCCCTATCTGATATAAACATAGCATATGATGGCAACCTGCCACCTGTGGGCACAAGGGAAATGAACCACCCGTGTATATCTGCGTTACAGGTTGATATTTCCTTGGTGTCCAGTTTGGGGATGTTCTCCTGTATATATTGACAAGATGCTGCCTGCTGTGTGCATTACAGAAATGCCCCACCCGTGTATATCTACATTGCAGGTGTGAGTGCCCGTTCCAAGGCGAGTTCCCCGAGCCTGCCCACGTTCCGCGTCACGCCGTCTTCGTTCACGTACCGCCAGGGCGACATGGCCGTGCTTTACTGTTCGATCATCAATCTCGGCGCCAGGAAGGTACGCACTCACATAGTAGGCAATAATTATGTGTGGTTGTGACTGGAGAAATGCGGCTTTTGTGTCTTTTTCTGCCTGTTCTACGTTTTGCTGCCGCGACACACTTTTGGCTATCAAAGGTACATGCCCACTCAGTAGGCACAAACTGTTCTTTATAAGAATTAAATAAGTGTATCATTGTGTCATTATTCCACCAGTTCTAAAAATTACAAGTGCCCGCTATACAGATATAATCATTTAGTAATAGTTATGTTACTGATAGTGACTCGCGGTGGTATCAGGCTATAGTCATATGCAAATGAGGCATGATATTTTTTAAACATTTTTTCGACAGATTATAAAGTATGATCATTGCACATTAAAAGATAAATACAGAGAATAAATAGTATGTTAACATTGTAAGGAAACACAGGTATCGCCCCTGATATCAGTGTTGAAATTTACGTCTGATATAAAATGCATAATAATGCCAATTAATACGTAGGGTAATGGTGAATGAATGTTTATTTTGCCAGAAAATGTCTCAGATAATGTCTCTGACATAAAGAACATGTTGTGCCTACTGAGTGGGCATGTACCTTTAATAGCCTTTAATTTGGAAAAGCGACAATTAAACAGAAACATAGTTCTACGGAGGCCCCGCAGGGGATATGGATTTATTTTTATTAATTCGTTCCCACGAAATAACAATTCGTTCCCTCAATTTGACAATTAACAATTCGTTCCCACGATATAACAATTCGTTCCCACGAATTAACAATTCGTTCCCGTGGGAACGAATTGTTATTTCGTGGGAACGAATTGTTAAATTGAGGGAACTAATTGGCATTGTCCAAGTACAGTGACACCTCTCTAAAACGGACACCCTTGGAGGTTCCATTGTACTTTCAATTGCACGACAGTCCATCTCGCCTATCTGTACCCAGTATGCATGTTCGACACATTTAGCATTGTCTAGGTCGTCACGTGTCTGTTATTGTTGATTCTGTTGGGGGAAAACTGTTCCACTGAATTAATCAATCTTTTTTCTTGCAAAAGGTCGTGTGTTTAGAGAAACTGATTTTTTTGAAATCGCTTACGATCTGTAATCGTCATCTGTGTGGTTGGTAACCTCATATACTGACATTTTGTATTATTGATAGTGTTCTTTATTGTGTTGGAGCAGGGATTTATGTACGAGATACGAAGCCTCGCGTTTTCTCGGCGAGAAGGTTCAAATGAGTGGCAACACCATATACATTGAGAAATGATGAAAATAGAAAACACATATTAATTAATTTAGATACCTCTGACGGAGTATCCTACATGAAATTGTGAAGACAGGTTAGTTCTTATAAAACACAATTGAATTGCCGCAGCTGATTTTCCTTTGTGATAACTTAATCTATTCTCTTTTAACATACCATCTTTCCCACGAGAGTTCTGCTAAACCGATTATGAACGCATATTTTTTGACAATAAAAAGTGACACGAACTCTCATGGGGCTCCACAGGTAGTTATCAGGGGCCCGTTTCACCAAGCTTCGTACGATTAAAATGTTCGTAAGTGCAAACTTACGATTTCACATGAACATTTCATGTGAACATTTCAATTTCACATGAACATGTGTTCGTGTAAACAATTATTGGATTTACATGTATTGAGCATAGGCTGCATATGCAGCCTATGTTCAATAAATGTAAATCCATCAATTGAAATTTCCAGACTATCCTAAATTTGAACTTACGAACATTTACGTCATACGAAGTTTAGTGAAACGGGCCCCTGGTAACGAGCTCTGCACTGATCGAATACACACTAACTGATAACACAGTGTCCTATCCAGCATTGACTAGATTCGTACGTAGACCCGGTTTTTGTAACCCACCGATTTTTGTAACCCCAAATATTAATATTGCGATACATGGTATATGCTTGCTTCAAACTTGAAATAAAGTATGCTTGGGTCTTACACGACGTTCCATATTCGATACTTTGTAATGAAAATGTATCGCAATATTAATATTTGGGGTTACAAAAACCGTGGGGTTACAAAATCGGACGCGTACGTCAACGTGTTTTGTAACCTCCGACTTTGTTTACAACAACAGAGGGATTACAAAATCCGGCTCTACATCCGTATATCTGGGTCAAAACGATTTCAAATCTTTGTCATTCCGCGTTTCCTATCCTTGCCCGAGAAACTTGATATCAAATTATACAGACCAGTAGCCTATTTCATCAACATTGCAAAGTATACTTTACTAGCAAAGTATACTTTGGGGGAGTAATCATTTATTTTTCCTGAAATGCATTATTTCATATAAAACTAACAACTGCATATATTTGATGATTAAAAGTATGCAGAATTATTATACTGAATTTATTACATTATCACCGCCAAAATGGCTGTGATAATGTAATAAATTCAGTATAATAAAAATTAATAAATTGATCATAAAATTGAAAATTTCTCCCTCAAAGTATACTTTGCTACTAAAGTATACTTTGCAATTTTGATGAAATAGGTCACTGGTATTGTCTATAACAAGCTTAAATGTCCCACCATGAAAACGGTAGGAATTCTTAAGTGAACCTCGGAATTCCTACGTGTTTCCCAGCCTTACCTGGCGAGCAGGGGGACGTTTCACTAAACTTCGTACGACTAAAATGTTCGTCAGTGCAAAATTATGATAGCCAGTACATTTCACATTGACAACATTGTATTGTAAACAACTATTGGATTTACATTTATTGAGCATGCTCAATAAATGTAAATCCATCCATTGAAATTTCCAGACGATCCTGAATGTTTACTTACGAACATCTTAGTCGTACGAAGTTTAGTGAAACGACCCCCTGGATATCAAAATACACTAGCCTGGTAGTACAAGGGTGTCGTCAGAGGAAGTTCGATAGGTTTATACGAACCCCCGTTTTTTGGATACAGAATGATTTTTTATAAAGAAATGAGGTCCACAATAGCTTTTTCAATGCATAAATGAGCAGACATTAAATTATCCAAATGTCCTAGTAAAAAACACAGTCAAGCGACGCCAAACGCAATTGCAAAAAAAAATGCCAATTTTCAGAAATACGCTTCTTAAATTGATCCAAACCTCTTTGTCAAGGAGTTAGTTGTTGTACAAATATACCCAAATGCAACATTTGACTTCTAAAAGGCTGCCCGTGATTGTGTAGCAACTGAAATATGTAAGGGGTCCCTCGGTTGCTTCACACTGAAAGTCGAACCCCCTTTTCAAAAATGCTCGCGACGCCCATGTAGCGTATTATGTAAGAAATATCAAGTTTATCAGGCTCGGCTCGGAAGCGGTAGGAATTTGACTAAATTTTCAGATTACATGCGGAATTATATTATTATACTATTGTACTCTGAAAATTATGTCAACCTATGACGCCATTTGCGGAAAATGTTATAACCGTATTTCATGAAATTACGCAGAAGTCCGAAGGTACCAAATCACATGGCGTGTCTCAAATGTAGTTGAGAAATTACAAAACTGCTACTGCAATGCACGGTACAGTGGGGTCAGCGTGTAAGTGCACACACGAACTAACACGACAGGTTGGAACCAACCTGTCGTGTTCGTTCGTGTGTGCACTTACACGCTGACCCCACTGGTACGTCGTGTTCGTTCGTGTGTGCACTTACACGCTGACCCCACTGTATCTCTCTCTTATACTCATTGCGTTGCTATGTTGGCAGTTCTGCTCGATTGTATCCAAGAAAGCGCTGTTGATTATTAAGTATAATCTAAAACGAGAGCAAAATTGCACACCGGGAAAATAGGACGCTTAACAAAAATTATCGGCGTGATGACGTCACCACCGGAAGTTGTGTGCCGGAAGGGCCCGAGGTGACATTACAGAATACTTCACCTCCATGTCGTTGACAAAACATCGTCTATAACTGAAAGGGTTCTAGATGGGTGTCATTATTTATTTTTCGCCCAGCGGCTCATTCATTAAATGCTGACACGTCGACAGGACGTCAATGACAAGACGTAGCAATGGCAATATCAGTTCTATTTGATAACAAATGTAACTAGGAGGACGATAGGACTATGATGCTTCATGTGATGTGTTTCATCGCAGATCCTCCATGATTGAATATTCAGTTCTGAGTATCATTTCATTCAGACAATCTCTGCTAACATGCACAGGTTAAAGTAATGAAGCAATGTTTATACATGTATTTATTGTTTACCCTAGTTTCTCGACCAATGAAAGAACAGCAGTTCGTTTCAATTGCGACACTTTCACCAATATATATTAAATGATTCATTAAATGTTCAGCCGCTATATTTAGAACTTATTTTACGCCTTGTTGTCATCAGCCCACACATGCGCTCACTTCGTGTCACACCGCCAATCACATGCAAGTATAGCGATTCGAAATCAGGTTTAGGGGCGGAGCTTCGCGATCGGGCTGGTAAACAATAAGTACGTTATAGTTCACATATTGAATTTTTAATAAATGAATTTATTAAAAATTCATTATATGAACTATAACCATTACTAAATATATTATACTGAATTTATTACATTATCACAGCCAATTCTGATTACTTTTAATCATCAAATATATGCAGTTGTTAGTTCTATATGAAATAATGCATTTCAGGAAAAATAAAAATTATTCCCTCAAAGTATACTTTGGTAGAAAAGTATACTTTCCAATGTTGGTGAAATAGGCTACATAATTACAGTGGAACCTCTCTAACCCGGACACACGGGGACCTCCCAGGGTGTCCTGGTTAGAGAGGTTCCACTGTATAACTGAAACTATGTCAGTAATTAGCAGAAGTAATAAATTGCAGTTGCTTGTATTTTCCAACAAATTATGACTATTGTCTGTTCCACGTTTTAATGCCGACGAACTTTTGGCGATTTAACACATATTATTGATATTATAGAGAACATACAATTTGTCTATGGGAATTTAACATGGGGGCTTAAAATATTTGTTTTAAATAAGTTTTGAATTTGTGAACCGATTTTAAAAATCTAACTGTTGTTTTCTTAGTTCTTACATCTTTTCCAAGCTATCTAGACAGGTTTCGAAGACACTGTCCAAAATGTTTCGTTTTTCGAAAATCAATATTTAATGGAATTTCATCAAATAACTTTTTTGGGGGAGGGTGACTTCTTTGTTATTGATGAAAAAGTACTTACATTTTAATATTTTATACAAAAATACAAATGTAGATTCAATGTGTTTAATAGCCAAAAGTTCGTCGGCCGAAAAACGTGGAACAGACAGGAGTGATAATGGGTTTGATTGCCAGTCGGTGTTTTCTGATGCCTTGCAGCCTGTTGGGAATAAGACATGCTGTTTGGAAAATAACGTTTCAGTATAATTTTGCATAACTGACGTGATCCGGTTGTCATGCTGATATATCTAGGATCGATTGACGTAACACTGTGACCTTGGATGAATCTGACTGACACGGACATGCAGTGCAAAATTTACTCGGCTCTGGAATTACCTGCCTTATCACGTCATGGCTGAATATATAAAAAGTGATTGAAATATTCAGTTTTGATTTTAGGACTTTGTCCCCATCCAAACAGAGGAAATACTGAATTCTAGCCTGTTAAACCTACATTACATTCCCTTAACTGTGGTCAGGCCGTTAAACACCTGTAAATAAATACAAATAAATAAGTATTAGTTATAGTTCATATACTGATTTTTTAATAAATTAATTTCGTAGCGAGCGCTAGCGAGCGAGAAATCAATTTATTAAAATTTCAATATGTGAACTATAACGTACTTATTGTTTACCAGCCCAGTCGCGAAGCTCCGCCCCTAAACGTGATTTTCAATCGCTATACTAGTATGTGATTGGCTGTGTGACACGAAGTGAGCGCGTGTGTGGGCGGTAATATTCTTTGCGTCTCGTGAACTGATGACAGCAAGGCATACAGTCAGTTCTAAATATAGCCCTGAACATTTCATGATTAATTTAATAGATATTGGCGAAATCGCCGCAATGTGCGATTAATTGAGACGAAATGCCGTTCTTTCATTGATCAAGAAACTAGGGTAAACGATAAATAAACGTATTCAGGCCCGTAGCCAGGGGGGGTCGGAGCGGTCGGACCCCCCCCCCCCACCCCCCCCCCCCCCCCCGCCCAGCCTCGAGGTTCACTCTTTTAGCCTTGAGGTCCACTTTTTTAGAACCCCATAGATACTTCAGACCCCTTGAGCCTTCGAAACGACCCCCCCCCATCCCCCCTTCAAACAGGTAGATACTTCAGACCCATTGAGCCTTCGAAACGACCCCCCCCCCCCTTCAAACAGGTCTGGCTACGGGCCTGGTATTGCATCGTCGTTTATCGCCATAGTTGATCCAAATATCGGCCACATTTTCTGTAAATGGCAATTGAACATTGGCAAAATAAATTTTGATATATACTAGTTTAGGAATGTAGGAAGATATCGTTCGTTTTTTCGAATCGAATATCTGATCTCCTCGAATATAGTCTGTATCGTCATCGTTGTCGTACAATTAATACCGTGTAGATACGAGGGTGGGTCAATAAGTAGTGTCACTCGACCATTATCTTTCAAACCACTCGTCCAACTTGAATACAATGTGGCACTTGCATTCATTAACTTTATTCTCATTTACGTAACGCTCATGGTGTCGCTACAGTACATGACGTCAAACGTCATCGTTTATGACGTCATGTCGGGCAGAATCACTAACGAAAAACAAATGCGATGTGTTTAAATAGAAGGAATAAGAAGGAAAACAACTGCAGAACTACGCCATATGCTACTTAACAAACCAGTCTAAGGAATGCGACGATTTTAACAATATTGGCTTCTAAAAGGTGAACAGTTGGAGGTACTGTCTTAGGACAATTACGTTGATGGTAAAGCAACAACAACCGAAATTGATTCACTTTTCGAACAATCCCCCCGTTCACCATCTACTCCAAATAATACAAACATAGTCACTACCTATGGAGACTATGGAAAACACTGATGGCGTCAAATGTTTCACGTCGAAAAATGAACCGGTTTCATGACGAGATGCAACTCAGCTCTACATACAGCTATCGCATAAACGCATGTTTTGTCTAGTAACCGGCGCAAATCATTGCGCCGGTTACTAGACGAAACATGCGTTTATGCAGTATCTTGTGCATGTAGCTGAATGGGAATTCGTCAGGAATCCGGCGCATGTTTCGGCGTGCAACTGTTTATGCCGGCGCGGAGCGCAGCACCAGTGAAAAACTGACTGACCGATCCCGACATATGTATAAATATGCAAAGACCTGGCAAGCCGAACTCCCTACTGGCCGTGTGGAGATGAATATAAGTTAATGGTTTTACCGGGTTTATGCATGCATGCTTTCTGAAATCTTTTAAAGTGGCAAATGTACAGCAAATGACGTATGGAGTTATATATATTCTTATATAATCAGCAATGCGATTGCATATTTGCGGTAAAGGTGAAGTATTTCGAACTTTCTGAACACGACACTAATCGCGGTATTGTCTGAACCTATCCGAGCTGTCACTGCGTGCACGTTCTCTCATAAATGGATCCATGCATTAATCCGAAATTGGTTTTTAATTAACCGACCGACCGACCGACCGACCGACCGACTCACTAAACTGACATGTTTGTGACCAGCTCTGATCCAGGCCAGCCCGCGCACTGTAACAGTCGGATAAGATTCACTAAACGGACATGTTTGTGACCAGCGCTGATCCAGGCCAGCCCGCGCACTGTAACGGTCTGATAATATTCACTAAACTGACATGTTTGTGACCAGCTCTGATCCAGGCCAGCCCGCGCACTGTAACGGTCTGATAATATTCACTAAACTGACATGTTTGTGACCAGCTCTGATCCAGGCCAGCCCGCGCACTGTAACGGTCTGATAAGATTCACTAAAGCTGACATGTAACGGTCTGATAAGATTCACTAAACTGACATGTTTGTGACCAGCTCTGATCCAGGCCAGCCCGCGCACTGTAACAGTCGGATAAGATTCACTAAGCTGACATGTTACGGTCTGATAAGATTCACTAAACTGACATGTTTGTGACCAGCTCTGATCCAGGCCAGCCCGCGCACTGTAACAGTCGGATAAGATTCACTAAGCTGACATGTTTGTGACCAGCTCTGATCCAGGCCTGCCCGCGCACTGTAACAGTCGGATAAGATTCACTAAACTGACATGTTTGTGACCAGCTCTGATCCAGGCCTGCCCGCGCACTGTAACAGTCGGATAAGATTCACTAAACTGACATGTTTGTGACCAGCGCTGATCCAGGCCAGCCCGCGCACTGTAACAGTCGGATAAGATTCACTAAACTGACATGTTTGTGACCAGCGCTGATTGTATAATAATGCCAATCAATACGTTGGGCAATGGTGAATGAATGTTTATTTTGCCAGAAATTGTCATATCTAAGAATATAAAAAACTATCTGTCTCCCTATAGTATAACCTACTGAGTGGGCATGTACCTTTAACTTGTCTGAATCTATTTCCACGTTACTGAGCGGATACGTGCTTGTCTATCGAATGACATTCCATTTTATCCCGTCAACACAGTGCGTATGTGCCGTGAAACACGGTGCCGTGAAACATTTTTGATATCCTGTCAATACGGCATAATCACTGCGTATGAATATGTGCGGTGGCTGGGGTTATTTCTATTGCATTTAAAGCCATTTGTAGGTGTTGGCGGGATAAATAGAATAATAGGTTAGTGCCGTGAATTGGAAAAAATATCTGGCGCGGCACGGAAACGGGATGTGCTCGGCAGAGCCTCGCCCATCCCGTTTCCTAAGCCTTGCCAGATATTTTTTCCCATTCACTGCACTAACCTAATATTCTCTATATACATATATACTGTATTCACATTAAATTTTCATGAGATGTACATGATGTAAATCGAGAGCAAAACGCGAGGTAATATGAGTGTGGTTCAGAAGAAAGCAACTTTCCTATGTGAATCTCTCTCCCGAATGACATTACAGTGTACATGTTTTTAATCAAAGTAGTGGGTGGATGGGGTAACATTTTTAATGAAAGTAGTGGGTGGATGGGGTAAC
Source organism: Conchocele bisecta (assembly GCA_029237695.1). Classification (NCBI taxonomy): domain Eukaryota; kingdom Metazoa; phylum Mollusca; class Bivalvia; order Lucinida; family Thyasiridae; genus Conchocele; species Conchocele bisecta. The sequence goes on from CM055276.1 coordinate 78,975,916, forward strand.
ATTTTTAATCAAAATAAGGGGTGTATGGGGTAACATTTTGAATCAAAGTAGTGGGTGGATGGGGAAACATTTTGAATCAAAGTAATGGGTAAATGGAGTAACATTCTGAATCAAAGTAGCGGGTGGATGGGGTAACATTTTGAATCAAAATAATGGGTTGATGGGGTAACATTTTGAATCAAAGTAGTGGGTGGATGGGTAACATTTTTAATCAAAGTAGTGGGTAAATGGGGTAACATTTTTAATCAAAGTAATGGTTTGATGGGGTAACATTTTGAATCAAATTAATGGTTGGATGGGGTAACATTTTGAATCAAAGTAGTGGGTGGATGGGTAACATTTTTAATCAAAGTAGTGGGTGGATGGGGTAACATTTTGAATCAAAATAATGGGTGGATGACGTAACATTTTGAATCAAAATTATGGGTCGATGGGGTCAAATTGTGAATCAAAGTAGTGGGTGGATGGGGTAACATTGCTAAACAAAGTGCGTGGGTGGGGTAACATTTGAATAACAGAGAGTGGGTGGGGTATTACTTTGAATGAAAGTGAGTGGGTGAGTTAATATTTTGAATCAAAGTGGATGGATGGGGTAATATTTTGAATCAGTCATTTTCTAAGTCCACCAATTCCTTGTGCCGGTTACTCGATGAAAATATGTTTATGCAGTATCTTCTGCATGCAGCCGCATGTACATTCGTCAGGAATCCGTTGCCTAATTCGACGTGAATCATTTTATGCCGGAGTGGAGTGCATCATCGATGACATTACTAGTATTACATCTGGATCAAGTGTACATTGTCACAAAAACATTACGGCTATTTATGTCATGTTGTAAGTAAGAATTGACCTCCCGATACCAATAAACAAAACATAAGTTCATATGTTCGAAACAGCTGGCAAAATGGTTTGAGGAATTATAGTGCATTTTGGCGTGCCATACTCTACCGCAAGTTCGATCGCGGTCCCCGACATAGTTAATATACAAACACACACATGTACACGCATGCGCATTGATAATAATCTAACGTGGAAGCGGGATCTGACGCAAAGTTGGCGCGGGATTTGTAACATGTTGGCAGCAGATTTGCTCGCATGATTAGTTTATTGTCGGCGTGTTTAAAGCCTGTCGGCTGTCGAAATTACATATTCTTCACCGTGTGACGGATTGAGTCGCAATCTGGAATCCGCTATTGCCCTCTCATATCAGAAATGTGACTGTTACTGGAGAAATGGGGCATATGGGTTCTGCGACCAGTGTAGATCCAGATCAGCCTGTGAATCCGCATAGTCTGATCTGGATCTGCACAGTTCGCCGTTACATCAATGATATAGATCGTCATCAGGTTACAGGAGTGTGTTATTTGATCAGGTGCTACACTCGTTACATATCCCATAAACCCAATTTCTCCAGGCACAGCCACATATTGGATCTGTCATGGCGAAAAGCAGCTGCTTGCGTGTTTGACCAGTTTGACCAGTTTATGTTCGAATTAGAGCAAGATACGAGGGTCAGTCAATATACATGTATAACCGACATCGACAACTTACTGAAGCGAAAATGTGCACGGGTTTCATGATTTGTACATTGACTATACATGTATATGAGTCAGTAGGCATGTGATTATCAAATTTGGATCAGTCATATCTGAGGTATTGAATGTCAAACATGGCAAGTGGGGACTGTGCAGAATTTTCAAGTCGAATTGAGTACAGAGCTGTCAATAGAGTACGTTATAGTTCACATATTGAAATTTTAATATATCTGAAAGGGAAAACTGACATGGAGATTAATTTAGAGCTTGTTTGTGTGTATGGAGATTCTGCTCCTTCGTACAGACATGCCAACTTTTGGGTTGCCGAATTTAAACGGGATGGAACGGACATACAGTGGGGTCAGCGTGTAAGGGCACACACGAACGAACACGACAGGTTGGAACCAACCTGTCGTGTCAATTCATGTGTGCACTTACACGCTGACCCCACTGTAGAAGATGAGTCACGGCCTGGTAGGCCAAAGGACACAATCACTAGTGAAAAATGTGCCAATATCAGGAAGATCGTTACGTCAGACAGACGAATGGACATTGATTAGATTGCTAAGGAAGCAGGGCTTTCACATGGTACTGTAGTGTACTGTATGTACTGTACAATTTTGCATGAACATTTGGAAATGAGAAAGCTAACTGCGTGATGGGTGCCGCGATCGTTGGATGCCGAGCTAGAGCGATTAGTGACAGCATATGAGACATGGGTTCACTGGTATGATCTAGACACGTAAGAGCAAAGTCGTCAGTGGGTGGGGAAGGGGAATAAATACAAGACCCAGTCATCAGTAGGTAAGATTATGACCACCATTTTTTGGGATTCTAAAGGGGTAATCCTGTTGGTTTTTCTACCTCGTGGTCGTACAATGAATGGGCAATACTACGCTGATCTCACTCATAGCTCCAGAGTAGCCATTATTCAGAAAAGGCGTGGCAAATACACCAAAGGCGTCCTTCTGCAGCATGACAACGCCAGGGTCCATACATGCAAACTTACAGTCGAAGCCCTGGAGACTGCATGCATTGAATCTGTTAGGCACCCACCATACACACCAGGGGCCCGTTTCACTAAACTTCCTACGACTAAAATGTTCGTAAGTGCAAAATTATGAGTCTGTAAATTTCACATTAACAATGTTTTCTTGCAAATAATTGTTGGATTTACATTTATTGAGCATAGGCTGCATATGCAGTCTATGCTCAATAAATGTAAATCCATCAATTGAAATTTGCAGACGATTCTAAATTTGCGCTTACGAACATTTTAGTCGTAAGAAGTTTAATGAAACGGCCCCCAGACCTGGCCCCCAGCGCGACTTCTCCGTGGACGTCACTTCCGGTCCGATGAATCCCTCAAGGCAACAGTTAGACAGTGGGTCGAGGAAAACCCGTCCAGTTTGTTCTTGCAAGGAATTACAGCGCTGAAATCTCGCTGGCAGAAATGTATTGAATTGTCGGGAAATTATTTGGAGAAAGAGGAAGTCAACCGTGACTAGAAAGTATCTAGGCCGGTTACCTATTGACTGACACTCGTATTCCACAAGTTCTTGAAGAACGCTTCATATTTCGGTGTTTTGTGGAACGATGAATGTGTAGATAGATTGTTGACTATTTCTGTCGTGTGTAATGATTGAGCATTAGCAGTTGCACAAAACTATGCAAATTACCCAAAACCAACGAAATCCACCCAGATCCACCACAATACCCAATATAATAACCATCTGTTAAAACACCTGGGGCCCATTTCACTAAACTTCTTACGACTAGAATGTTCGTAAGTTCAAATTTAAGATCGTCTGTAAATGTCAATTTATGGATTTACATTTATTGAGCATAGCAAATGTAAATCCATAAATTGACATTTACAAGAAAACTTTGTTAATGTGAAATTTACAGACTATCATAATTTTGCGCTTACGAACATTTTAGTCGTACGAAGTTTAGTGAAACGGAGTTATTCCACTGTTTCAGTCCGCTGTCAGGGTCGCTCCCATTCTATCCGTGAAATAACACTGCATCGGTTAGTATTTATTTTACTACTGTCTGTTCCACGTTTTTCTGCCGACGAACGTTTGGCTATTAAACACATTAAATCTAAAAAATATTTAAATGTATGTACTTTTTCATCAATAACAAAAAACTTACCCTCCCCAAAAACAAGTATTTTGAAGAAATTCCATAAAATGTTATTTCGAAAAAAAAAACAACAATTTCCCTATGAGAATTTAACATGGGGGCTAAAAATAGATTTTTTTAAAATATTTTTTTAACTAATTTTTGTTTTCTTATCCACATCATTTCCAAGCTATCTAGTCAGGTTTCTGAGTCAATTTCCAAAATGTTTCGTTTTTTTACTCCTCTTCCACCTCTTCGATCTCTTTTTCCCCATGTTAAATTGCCATAGGATTTTGGGGAGTGGGAAATTGTTGTTATTGATTAAAAAGCACGTGTACTTAAATATTTTTTGGATTTAATGTGTTTAATAGCCAAAAGTTCGTCGGCAGCAACACGTGGAACAGACAGTAAGTATCTAACATGCTAGAAGAATTTTGCATCTCAAAGATATAGCGAACAGTGTAGGCCCTGATCCGACTGCGCGAATGCGCAGGCTGATCAGGGTCTTCACTTGTCGTGGACTCAATCAGCCCATTTGTGTCGTGGTAACGCACAAATAAATCCCTGCCTGAGAAAAAGTACCTTACATCGTGTTCAACCACTGTACATATTCACCCTAATGCACATTCATTCTGCGGGATTAAAACCGAGTATATTTAATGAATGAAGTTAGTATAGCCCACTTCAATGACTGCATGGCGAATAACATAAGCACTGCCTCGGATGCACAGTCTCATCTGGGGCTCTGCTGGGCGTAATCGTCTGAACGTCAATTTTATCAGTCAGCGGCCCATAATTTGCCCCTGACAATCACACTAATCGCAAATCATATTTTCAATTTCCAAATCTCCGGTGAAACGGAACAGGCGTTTCCGTGACCGTGTTCTACATTCGCTTTAAAGGCACATGATATATACGGTGGCACAGACGGGACATGGAAATATTTTTCATTTTCGCGTGCGCACGCAATAGGCGCACGCGATAGGCTTTGCGTGCACACGCGATAGGTTTGCGTGCGCACGCGATCGAATTTTGCGTGTGCACGCGATAGGTTTTGCGTGCGCACGCGATAGGTTTTGCGTGGGCACGCGATAGTTTTTGCGTGCGCATGCGATAGGGTTTTGCGTGCGCACGAGATAGCTTTCATTGGCTAATATATCGTGTGCGCACGCAAAAGTCTGCAACGAATATAAAAAAGAAGATAAAAATTATATACACATGGAAATACTTTTTACTTTCGCTTGCGCACGCGATAGGTTTTGCGTGCGCACGCGATAGGTTTTGCGTGCGCACGCGATATGTTTTGCTATCGCGTGCGCACGCAAAACCCTATCGCGTGCGCACTGCGCACGTAAAAAATATATCGCGTGCGCATGCAAAACCTATCGCTTGCGCACGCAAAACATATCGCGTGCTCACGCAAAACCTATTGCGTGCGCACGCGAAAGTAAAACATATTTCAATGTCCCCTCTGTGCCACCGTAGAGCCCCGAGGGGACATGGATTTGTTTTATTAATTCGTTCCAACGAAATAACAATTCGTTCCCTCAATTTAACATTTCGTTCCCTCGAATTAACATTTCGTTCCCACGATATAACAATTCATTTGCTCGAATTAACGATAGGTTCCCCCTCAATTTAACAATTCGTTCCCTCAATTTAACAATTCGTTCCCTCGAATTAACAATTCGTTCCCACGATATAACAATTCGTTCCCACGAATTAACAATTCGTTCCTGTTTAACGAATTGTTAAATTGAGGGAACGAATTGTTTAATTGAGGGAATGAATTGTTATTTCGTGTGAACGAATTAATAAAAAAAATAATTCTACGTCCCCTGTTACATATGATATGCAGTTAATTAGCGCAACTCAGTACATGAAATTAAATTCACATCGCCTGAACTGCTCTATGAATACATCCGGCGCACTGTCTGCACATACATGTAGCTACATACAGATAGTGCATCGGCGTCAAATCTTGTGAAGCACTCATCAATCAGCACGGGAGAGCAATACAGTAAAACGGAGGAGAAAATGAAGAGAAGTGTTAAATGGGCCATATGAACGATAACACAGTTATCGCATTGGAACGGTCGGGATGTTGATGAATCAATACAAATGTATCTGCCGTATTCAGTAAAGTTGCAGCCAAATACGAACTCACCTACTTTCGATTTAAAATCTCTAAATTATTCCATATTGTAGTTGACTATTCCTTGTTCGTCTCCTTTCGTCTCTCCGCCGAGTAGAAACGCAATAAGGGATAGTAAAGTTCTTAATATTCGTTTCAACGTGACGATTGGACACAGAGGCGACATGTCCCTAACAAACCACCATTGTGGCCCCATTGTGTTTAATTTAGATGGGTTTCACCGTCATTTATGTCATTATCGTGCCTGTTCATGATTACAAATGAAAAAAACTGTTCATGGAGTACTTGGTTACAGTGGAGCCTCACTAAACCGGACACCCTGGGGACCCCCAGGGTAACCGGTTTAGAGAGGCTCCACTGTATATCGGACTCGGCCGACCTTCCCTTCATCACCAATACACCACTCGGTAGACGGCGACATGAACAATGAAATAACTCCATCTATTTACCGGCTGATAATCAAATTTACACCCCCGTGTCTCTCACCGCATTGACCGTGGCGGAACTAGCTATATTAACGCATGAGCCCACAAAATATTTCCAGAAATTATAAACAGTTCTGACAAATAAGTTTGTCGGCAGGAAAACGTGGAACAAACGGTACCTAGCTATATTAACGCATGAGCCCACACACTATTTCCAGAAATTAAAAACAGTTCCGAACAATAATGTCAATATAGATGTGAAAATGGGAGGGCGGTGGGTGTTGGGTTATTGGGTGATGGGTAAGCACGTGTGTGCCGATTACTAGCATCACTATTACAGTATAAATATGTAGGGAAACAAGAGGAAATAGCACATAAAAAGTGTCACACGTAAGATGCACGGATTTGTGTTTGAGGATCCCTCTAATCATCCCACACCCCACCCATCACCCCCATGCCACGGATTCCCATCGCATATTCCAGCTCGTATAAATCCTATAATTATATCTACTGTCTGTTTCACGAAACCTGCCCAAATTTTACGGCTATATAAATAATTCAAAAACAATATTTAAATCTCTAAATTATTCCATATTGAAGTTGACTATTCCTTGTTCGTCTCTTTTCGTCTCTCCGCCGAGTAGAAACGCAATAAGGGATAGTAAAGTTCTTAACATGCATTTCAACGTGACGTGACGAATGGACGCAGAGACGACATGTCCCTAACAAACCACCATAGCATTGAGAACAACGACATTAAGCCCCAGTAAGGTCGCTGTACGTACGCTTGGTAGACGTGACAGTGACACTGTACCACGGCAGCTGTATTATATACAGTGGAACCTCTCTAAACCGGACACGCTAGTGACCCCATTGTGTTTAATTTAGATGGGATTCACCGTCATTTATATCAGTATCGTGTCTGTTCATGATTACAAGTGACCAAAACTGTTCATGGAGTACTTGGTTACAGTGGAGCCTCACTACACCGGACACCCTGGGGACCCCCAGGGTGTTCGGTTTAGAGAGGCTCCACTGTATATCGGACTCGGCCGACCTTCCCTTCATCACCAATACACCACTCGGTAGACGGCGACATGAACAATGGAATAACGCCATCTATTTACCGGCCGATAAACGAACGAGACACCCCCGTGTCTCTCACCGCATTGCCCGTGGCGGAACTACTGTCTGTTCCACGTTTTGCTGCCGACGAACATTTGGCTATTAAACACATTAAATCTAAAAAATATTTAAAAGTAAGTACTTTTTTATCAATAACAAAAAAAAGTCACCCTCACTAAAAAATTGTGTTTGACGAAATTCCATCAAATATTGATTTTATTGCGAAAAAACGATTTTCCTATGGGAATTTAACATGGGGAGTCAATTTCCAATTGTTTTAGTTTTTTGATCCTGAAGGATCAAAAAACGAAAAAAATTGGAAATTGACACCGAAACCTGGCGAGATAGCTTGAAAATGATGTAATTAAGAAAACTAAAGTTAGATTTCGAAAATCGGTCCTCAAATAAAAAAAATATTTTTAAAATATCTATTTTTAGCCCCCATGTTAAATTCCCATAGGAAAATCTTTTTTTCGCAATAAAATCAATATTTGATGGAATTTCATCAAACACTTTTTTTTGGGGAGGGTGACTTTTGTTATTGATGAAATATTTCTTACATTTAAATATGTTTTAGATTTAATGTGTTTAATAGCGAAAAGTTTGTCGGCAGGAAAACGTGGAACAAACGGTACCTAGCTATATTAACGCATGAGCCCACACACTATTTCCAGAAATTAAAAACAGTTCCGACAATAATGTCAATATAGATGTGAAAATGGGAGGGCGGTGTGTGTTGGGTTATTGGGTGATGGGTAAGCACGTGTGTGCCGATTACTAGCATCACTGTTACAGTATAAATATGTAGGGAAACAAGAATAAATAGCACATAAAAAGTGTCATTATGAAACACACGTAAGATGCATGGATTTGTGTTTGAGGATCTCCTCTACTCACCCCACACCCCACCCATCACCTCCATGCCGCGGATGCCCATCGCGTATTCCAGCTCGTATAAATCCTATAATTATGTCTACTGTCTGTTTCACGAAATCTGCCCAAATTTTACGGCTATATAAATAATGCAAAAACAATATTTCTTTCGATAATATTACATTATAACAAAATTTATGAGTGAGCCTTCTTTTTATTTCGTGAAATCAACTATTTATTTTATTTCCCCATGTTAAATCCTCATAGACAGAGGGAAGATGTCTATGGGAATTTAACATGGGGACATTTTTAGAATTTCAGAAAAACTGGACCGATTTTCAAAATTTAGCTCTTGTTTTCTTAGTTAGATCATTTTCAAGCTATCCAGCCAGGTTTCGGAGTCAATTTCCAAAATATTTCGTTTTCTGACTCCTCCTACATATCCTCCTTTTTCCCCATGTTAAATTCCCATAGACAAATCAATTTTTCGTAATAAAATCAATATTTGAACAAATTTCACAAAATAAAAAGAAGGCACATTCTTAAATTTTGATAAAATTTAATATTATCGTAAAAAATCCCATTGTTTATATGGCCGTAAATTTTGGGCATGTTTCGTGAAACAGACAGTATACATACTTTTCACCGTAGTAGCTACGCACAGCATATCCTTTCAATAGCGGACACCCTGGGATGTAGATGTCCTGTCTCGAGAGGTCCCACTGCAATTCAGCGATATGGGTAATCCAATACGTATGTGTTTTGTATCACGAACATAGAGAATAGTAGGTTAGTGCCGTGAATGGGAAGGAATATCTGGCAAGGCTTAGGAAACGGGATGGGCGAGGCTCTGCCGAGCACATCCCCTTTTCGTGCCGCGCCAGATATTTCCCCATTCACGGCACTAACCTACTATTCTATTTATCTCGTCAACACATACAAATGCCTTTAAAAAAACCCAGTCACCGCACATATGCATACGCAGTGATTAGGTCGTATTGACAGGATATCAACAATATTTCACGGCACCGCGTTTCACGGCACATATGCGCTGTGTTGACGGGATAAATGCATTATATTAGCCGGATTAGGGAAGTTATACATATTATATAAGCATCCGATTTTCCGACGAGCCACCACTAGTGAAGCATGTGCCGGTATTGCCGACCGGTTGGCCAAGGTGCCGACGATTTCCCAAAGTAATTCGTTATGTATTTAAGTTCCAACCGAGGGCCGTAAATCGGCGACAGTTTATGAGGTAATGGATTGTAATGGAGCCATCGTGACAAACTTGTTACAATTATTACCCGGAACCATCGTCCGGTATATGCCGACTGCCGACGGTGCCAACTCGTTAGATTTATGGTCCCACTGTTTCAATACGCATCAATCATCCGCCGGCAGCGGCGATAAAACGATAAGTGTCGGAAATTATACCAATGTCACGAGAAGCCACCGACGCAAACGTGAGAGGAATTTGCCACTTATGTACTCGCAAATGCTCTAGTATGTTGGTGACATTTCCGCTAATTTCCAAACTACATGTACATTGCAAAAATAAATTACCAGAGTTTGACATAATATTCTACAGTTAGTTCCATCGTACGGAGCCACGCAGGGGACGTATAATTCTTTGTTTTATTAATTCGTTCCCACGAATTAACAATAGTTCCCTTAATTTAACAATTCGTTATCACGAATTAACAATTCGTTCCCGCGAATTAACAATTCGTTACCACGAAATAACAATTCGTTCCCACGGGAACGAATTGTTAATTCATGGGAACGAATTGTTATATCGTGGGAACGAATTGTTAATTCGAGGGAACTAATTGTTAAATTGAGTGAACGAATTGTCATTTCGTGGAAACGAATTGTTAAATTGAGGGAACGAATTGTTAATTCGTTCCCTCAATTTAACAATTCGTTACCACGCTCCCTCAATTTAACAATTCGTTACCACGAAATAACAATTCGTTCCCACGGGAACGAATTGTTAATTCGTGGGAACGAATTGTTATATCGTTGGAACGAATTGTTAATTCGAGGGAACGAATTGTTAAATTGAGTGAACGAATTGTCATTTCGTGGGAACGAATTGCTATATTGTGGGAACGAATTGCTTATTCGAGGGAACGAATTGTTATATCGTGGGAACGAATTGTTAATTCGATGGACCGAATTGTTAAATTGAGGGAACGAATTGTCATTTCGTGTGAACGAATTAATATAAAAAAAGTCCATGTCTGCTGTGGGGCTCCGTAAATTCTCAACCGAAATGGCACAAAGACATTATCAGAGCTTGACATAATATTATACAGTTAGTTCCATCCAACTGCAAGTATTTTGAAAGAAAACTATTGATAACTAGTGGCAAGATTGGCGCAGGTGGTCTGTTATCATGCTAGATGCTGGTGACAATTTCGCTAATTATCAAACTACATTTCAAAACGAAATTACCAGAGTTTGGTATCGTCATCTACAAGGTGCATAATCACGTGGTTACAACAACAACAACGTCGCCCACTCCAAAGTAAGTATTATTTGATATTTTCCTTAATATGCAACGGATTTTGATGAAATATGGCGCAGCAAACGCGTCTTCATGAGCTGAATTTGGTGGTCTATGGAGTTTAGCACAGACTTATGTCGTTTTTGCGAAGAATCGATTTCCGTGTCGGAGACACGGAAATCGATTCTTCGCAAAAACAATAGAAGTTTGGGCAAAAATAAAGAGACCACCAAATGCAGCCTAACAAGACGCGTTTGATGCGCCATATTTCATCAAAATCCGTTACATAATAAGGACAATATAAAAGAATACGTACTTTGAATCGGATGTATTCTGGAAGTTTCAGTACTTGTTGTTGTTGTTAGTACCACCTGATCATACACCTTGATCTATTGTTACAATGTAGTTGCATCGCAATTGCATCGCAAATTCAGGTGCGTCGCAGGTGTTTGTAATCTAACATGATGGAATTGAATAACACTATCACATAGAATAGAACGTGTATTCTTATGAACTCAATAAGGTTGTTTAATAAACGATATATTAAAGCATCAGTCGCGTATATATATGATCATCTATTTATATCGTTTTTCATGAATCCAGCTGAACTTTTATGACATCGGTGATGTTGAACTTACCGTGTATACGATCAGGCTTGTACCGAGCCCCGCAGGGGACGTAGAATTCCTTTTTTTTTAATAATTCGTTCCCCCGAATTAACAATTCGTTCCCTTAATTTAACAATTCGTTCCCTCAAATTAACAATTCGTTCCCACGATATAACATATTTTTATTAATTCGTTCCTACGAAATAACAATTAATTCCCTCAATTTAATTTGAGGGGTACGAATTGTTATTTCGTAGGAACGAATTAATAAAAAAGAAAAGCCATGTCCCCTGCGCGGCTCCGTACGTTTCAGATAGTTTGACGGAAGCCAGCGCACCATAACCATGGGAAAATAATCCACCAATATATCACTACACTTTACTTCACCCATCTCGTTTCAGGTAATCTGGCGGATGGCGGCGCACCCCAACCCCCTGACCGTCGGCGAGTTTACGTACGTGGCCGACGACCGGTATACAGTTCACCACCTCCCGGATAAGGGCGAGTGGAACCTGTTCATCAAGGACATACAACAAGCCGACGCCGGCATGTACGAGTGCCAGATCAGCTCAAAGGAAAAATACATCAGAAAGCCCGTGCAGCTACGTGTGGAAGGTATTGTGGAACCTCTATAAACCAGACACCCTGAGAACCTCCCAGGGTGTCCGGTTTAGATAGGTTCCACTGTCATTTGCCTATGAAGGTACTGTGTGTTTATGATTGCAAAGCGCACAGACATGTAATGGTCATGTGAGTGAATTACAGTGAAACCTCTCTAATCCTGACACATGGGGAGTTCCCTAGAGTGTTCGGTTTTGAGAGGTTCCACTGTCATTTATCTCTGATGGTAGTGCGTGTTCATGATTACAAAGCACACATGCATGTGCTATAGTGTATAATGGTTTCAATTACAATGGAACCTCCCTAATCCGGACACCCTGGATACCTCCCACGGTGTCCAGTTAAGAGATAATCCACTGTCATTTATATATGATAGTAATGTGTGTTTATGATTGCAAAGTGCACATACATTTAGTGATGTGGTCATGTGATTCAATTACACTGGAAACTGTTTAATCGGGACATCATAAGTTGCTACTCTCGTAGTGCACAGTACAGGGTGTGTTTATGTAGACGCCATTAAAGGTACATGCCCACTCAGTAAGCACAAAATGTGCTTTATATGAATTAAATAAGTGTATAATCGTGTCACTATTCCACCAGTTCTAACACCCGCCTTGCAACTGGGAGGTCGAAGGTTCGAGCCTCGCTCGGACCGATGTGGTCGGTTGGTTAGCCGCCAGCTAGTTAAATATAAGGGTACCAATTGCCTTCCTGCCGGGTGCCTGGCATAAAGGATAGGATTTGGGAAGTACTGAGTGTTCGATATATTGTCTCATAAGTCAAATATGACTGGCCCTTTCAATCGGGGTGACATTATAATAAACAAACTTTACTTTACTTTACTCTAACAATTACGAGTACCCGCTATACACCATTACCCAACCTATTGATTGGCATTACATGTATTATACATTTTATATCAGACGTAAATTTCCACATTAATATCAGGGGCGAATACCGTGTTTCCTTAAAATGTTAACGGACATTATTATTTATGCTCTGTATTTATGTTTTGATATGCAATGATCATACTTTATAATCTGTCGAAAATAAAAAAAATTCAGGTGACGCATTTAATTAGTATAAATATTTAAAAAATATCATGCCTCATTTGCATATGAAAATAGCCTGATACCACCGAGTTAATATCAGTAAAATAAATATTACTAAATGATTATATCCGTATAGCGGGCACTTGTAAGTTGTAGGACCGGTGGAATAGTGACACAATTATACACTTATGTAATTCCTATAAAGAACAGTTTGTACCTACTGAGTGGGCATGTACCTTTAAATTGGAACTGTAATTCGAGTCTACCAATTATTGAAAGTACGTACACCTTTCAGACACCTTTTATACTGTCATAATACCCACAAAGGAACATGACATTGTACTTCTAGTTATACAGTGGGGTCAGCGTTTAAGTGCACACACGAACGAACACGACAGGTTGGAACCAACCTGTCGTGTTCGTTCGTGTGCGCACTTACACGCTGACCCCACTGTACGTGTAATTCGCGGGAGGTGACGTAAATTGTATGTAGGTAACAATGCACCCACACCATCAGATATACCGAAATAACCCATAAAACACCGAAATATCAACCGTTCTTCAAGAACCTGTGGCCCCGCATAGTATGATCAGGCCATACAATAGTATCGTTGACCATGTGAGCTATATGCGACAGTTCTAATGAGCAAAGTATACCATTGTGGATCGGCATGATCTACACCTCATGGAATAAACTGGCCAAAAGTCATACAATTCTTTTCGTCATGCTGTGCAACATAGTTCCATGTTTAACACGTGCGATCCTGAATTAAGTATTGTCGTATGCTGTTTATTTATTTTGTTCATCAAAACCGTGGTTTGGCAGCACTTTAGAATCATTTCCCATGGAAATGATTCTAAAGTACTGCCAAACCATGTTTTTATTGAGAAAACAGACGAAATATGAAACAACAGCAGACGCCATTTTCGTTTCCCGCATTCTAAAGTTTAAATTCCGCTGCTGTACTCCATGGTCTCGAGTGAGGAATTTTAATTATTTCACCAGTAATAAATCAGAGGTAGCACATTATGTAAACAAAACAAAACAGTGCGCCTACAAAACATCATACATCTGCAGCAAAATCGAATTTCGCAATAATCACTTCTTCCCAGTCAAACATAATTGCGCGTGCATGTAATATTATTAAACGCATAATGACGGGGTTTCATGCGTGTTTATTTCCAATTTGCATCACACTCGTGTATTATAGATGTGTAATTGCATCAATACGCGGGGTGATGCGGTTTTGTAATGTTCATACATACGTATGGCGCTATGTTCTGATAGTAAATTGATGCAGGTTACATTAACATTTAGTTGTAATTGTGAACGCATGTAGATACACAATAGACAATAGCATGACATTTCTCACAATTTGATTTTACTTTATTTCAGAAATATTGTACAGCGATAGAGGTAAGTATATAAACTTATGTAACGATAGGACATGTAGAACATTTGACCGTAACACATTTATGGAACTGATATGTATTTAAATAAAACTGACAGTTAATGGAAGAAGAGAGGTACAAACTAAAGGAGCGAGAACAGAATCAAGGTGCATGATCACGTGGTTACAACAACAACAACAACGTCGCCCACTCCAAAGTAAGTGTTCTTTGATATGTTCCTTAATATGCAACACATTTTGATGAAATATGGCGCAGCAAAAACGACAGAAGTTTGGGCGAAAATACAGAGACCACCAAATGCAGATTAACAAGACGCGTTTGATGCGCCATATTTCATAAAAATCCATTACGTAATAATGACACTATAAAATAATACGTACTTTGAATCGGTACGTGTTGTTGTTGTTAGTACCACGTGATCATACACCTTGAGAATATTTGGCTGGGTATCAACATTGAGGATTCCGCTTATCAGTGCAGGCAGCTACAATAAGGCCGTACATTGATTAACGCATGTCGTACCAGATCTACAGTGGGGTCGGCGTGTAAGTGCACACACGAACGAACACGACAGGTTGGTTCCAACCTGTCGTGTTCGTTCGTGTGTGCACTTACACGCCGACCCCACTGTACGTACTGAGTCACAAACATACAACACTGATAGCCAACACTACCAACTGCTCCAGTTTCTCAACAAACATCTACCAACACTGCTCCAGTTTCTTCAACACTACCAACATCTCCAGTTTCTCAACACTACCAACACTGCTCCAGTTTCTTAACAAACAGTAGTATATAGGGAGTCAAAATGATACCACCTGCGGTGGCATCATTTATATCCCTATATACTACCCCCACCACCCCCGAAAAACCATAAATTGGTTAACGAGGAAATAGTCCCCCACCAACCACGAAAAATTGGTCGTGAAAAAAAACAAAACATAATGTTTTTCCGACAGTAAATTTATGATAAAATAATTATTTCAATGTGCCCACGAGTGATAGTTTATATTCCAACACCCCATTTTTCTCCTCCAATATAGCTAATTTATTTCGCAGATCAGCAACTAATTCTACCAGCTCTAGTCTACCACGTTCACCTGTAGCCACCTGACAGTGTAGTTGCTTATGTCTACAAAGAGTTTGGGCACTAACGAATTTACAAGGGCATCTGGGGCATTGAAATTGCGGGGGGACACAAGGAATTTTTCTCCTCCAATATAGCTAATTTATTTCTACGATGTCGAATTGTAGTCCAATTATATTGGTGTCATAAATACCTTATGTTTTTTTCACGTCCAATTGAACATATAAATTTAATAGGTTATAATAAAAATATTATAACAAAATGGATAATAAAATACGCAACGAATTGGAATTGTATAATGACCTTGCTGAAGAATTTTACGCCGCTGTTTCTCAGTATTAAAACACGGTTAAAATGACAATACTATGTGGTATCGAATACATGAAATATCAGCGTAATTTATTACGCTGCGATAAAAACGTTGCATTTACAATATTAAACCGGCAATTATGTCGCCGGTATAAGTCTCAAATTTATGTAATGAAGCGACTAAATAGGATCAATAGGATCGTAGAAACACTACCGAAATATTATCAAACTAATTTTATAAAACAGTTTAAAATCAAAGATTCGTTTACGGATATGCGTTTCTACAATATCGCTTTTAACGAAGAAATTGGAAAATTATTAGAAGAAATTGGAAATTGAACAGAAAAAAAACAACTATTAGAGAAAATGGATAATACAATACAATTGGAATTGAAAATTTTTAATAAATGTGTTGAAGACGTTTACGAAGCTTATGGGGGTTATAATCCTGTATATAAATTCTATAAAATGAGAACACTAGGCGATATCGAATATATGAAATACCAGCGTAATTTATTACGCTCCGATAAAAACGTTGCATTTACAATATTATACCGGCAATTATGTCAACCATACAAGAGGCAAATACAAACATTAAGACGGATAATGCGTATCGGATATGAAACTAAGGTGTATTATATAAAATTGTTAAAACCCAACGATTTATTTACGAATATACATTTCTACGATATCGCTTATAAAGATATTGAAAAAATTATTTATTGAACAGCAATGTTGATGCTAAGACAAATAACATCATGACAACGGTCGGAGTTGTCTGCTCATTTTTTTTTGTAAACTGGTAATTTATTTTTCATCAACCTCAAGAGGCCGGAGTTGTCTGCCCATTTATTTTTTTGTAAACTGGCAATTTATTTTTCATCAACCTCAAGCGGTCGGACTCCGAACGCCGTTGTCAAGCAGTTGTTTACCATAGCGACCACATTTGTAGGGATATAAATAAATAAATAAAAATGTTTAGCTCCAACCGCGGCGCGAACCCACGACCCTCGTCTCTATAGAGTATCTCCTTAGCCCACACGACCATGTAGGCTGTTATGATAAACATTACCTAGTGTTGTACAATTATCAATTACACGGGTTATGAACCATGCGTAAATTGATAGCCAAGGTAAACAGAGCCGAGTGTATCAATTACACAGATGGTGTGTACAGTGTAATCCTCGACTGAATTTGTAATTCTCAGTGAAAAACACATGTTGTATAGGTATGTAAATTTGTTTACTGCACCAATATGAAATAATTTTGAAAAAATTAGGAAAATTATAAAATTAAGAAAAAAAATTTTTTTTTTTAAATTATTTTATAATGGTGCTGTAACATTTCCTCCGACTTTATTTCCAAGTTTTACCCTAAATTTATCCCAATCAGTACACTCAATTTTGGGCATGGTGGCGCGCGCCTTGATCCTTATATCATTTTTTAATTCTTCATATCTCCCCATTTCTTCCACCACGGATTCAAACTCTAAATTTGATATTTTCTTATCGGCCAACGCTTTGGACACCATAACGTCGATGCTATTTTTCTTAGACCTAGCGAGAACGGATATTCTATCATGTTTTCTACTTTTTTTCTCGAGTTTTCCACCCACCGCCCTAATTAACATACAAAGTGTTCCAGATAAAACGGTAATTCCACTCAAAACCCCTGCAAGTGGAACCATTACAATTGTAGATAGCGTTGCAGCAGTCCCCGCCCCACACAACACAGAAACACTTGCCAGAACCGTACTAGATGCTTCAGCTATGTTTGCCGCGCGCTTATATTTGTTAGCGTGTCTTTTTTCTATTTGCACATTCTCTAACTAAAATATCCTGCATAGCGACGATATTATTCAACCTAAAATCTGAACTTCTTTCGTTAATTGGATATAGTGTTGGTGGAGTGGTATTGAGAGTTGGATACAGTGTTGGTGGAGTGGTATTGAGAGTTGGATATGGTGATTCGTTCATAGTTAAATTTATTTCAATATATTGGTATTTACACAATAAGTTCACATTAAACATGAGAAATTAGTGGAAGAACTCTCTGAGTCACCAATTTTCGTAACAAAGTTAATAACACTACCTTTGGAAAGTCTAATTCGATCATTACCGGCGAACGAAACAATCGTCGAACT
Organism: Conchocele bisecta; assembly: GCA_029237695.1. Classification (NCBI taxonomy): domain Eukaryota; kingdom Metazoa; phylum Mollusca; class Bivalvia; order Lucinida; family Thyasiridae; genus Conchocele; species Conchocele bisecta. Next base: position 78,993,904 of record CM055276.1, read on the forward strand.
ATCTCCAGAGATTTTAGTGACTCCAACCCCCCGTTCTTCCGCATCTACTACAATATTTATCGCGACCGCGCCCACAGGTTTACCATTAGCATTAACCGAGCAGACCGCCATTTGGATAACTTCACCTGCAGCTGTCATAGTGTATCCCCCATATTTATTACTCGCTTTGGCACCGAACGAATATTCATAGTGCCCCACAACCAATGGGCCCCGCTTCTCAGCCCAAACTGTTATGACACGTTTTGGTGTTTTCATTGTTTTCACTATTCCGGCAAGCGCCCTGTTTGCGTTATATGCCTCAGTACGAATCTCATAAGAGGCCTCCTCAAGAGCTTTGGTCGCGGCTATACGATCATGTTTCAGTTTATCAGAAACTTCGGTTATTTTTCCATCTAGTTCGGTAAGTGCCGCTTCTCTGCTGAGAGAGTCCTCTAAGCGCAACGCATCATAAGCCTCCGTAATGGTCGCCTGGTGACCTTCTAAGGCTTTATCAATACCCGACCGGGCCTCTTTTTGAAATTCTGTTATTTTTCCATCTAGTTCGGCAACCGCCGCCTCTCTGATGAGAGAGTCCTCTGAGCGCAACACCTCATAAGCCTTCGCAATGGCTACCTTGTGGTCTTCTCGGGCTTTCTCAACCCCCGACCGGGCCTCTTTTTGAAATTCGGTTATTTTTTCATCTAGTTCGGTAAGTGTCGATTCTCTGTTGATAGAGTCCTCTAAGAGCAACACCCTATAAGCTTCCGTAATATCCGCCTGGTGGTCTTCTCGGGCTTTCTCAATACCCGTTCGGACTCCATCAAGATCAAACCGGGTCTCTTTTTTAAATTCGGTTATTTTTTCGTATATGTCAGTAAGTGCCGCTTCTCTGTTGAGAGAGTCCTCTGAGCGTAACGCCCCATAAGCCTCCGCAATGGCCTCTTTGTGGTCTTCTCGGACCCCCTCAACCCCCGATCTGGTCTCTTTCAGAAATTCGGCTATTTTACCGTCTAGTTCGGTAAGTGTCGCTTCTTTACTATGAGAGTTCTCTAAGCGCAACGCATCATAAGCCTCCGCAATGGCCTCCTCAAGGTTCGACTGGTGGTCTTCTCGGACTTTATCAATACCCAGACCGGGTCTCTTTTCGAAATTTGGTTATTTTTTTATCTAGTTCAGTAAGTGCCGCTTCTCTGATGAGAGAGTCTTCTGAGCGCAACACCTCATAAGCCTTCGTAAGGTCCGCCTGGTGGTCTTCTCGGGCTTTCTCAATACCCGACGTGGCCTCTTTTCGAAAATCGATTATTTTCCCGTCTAATTCAGCAAGTGTAGCTTCTTTGCTGAGAGAGTCTTCTAAGCGCAACGCATCATAAACCGCCGTAATGTCAACCTGGCGGTCTTTTCGGGCTTTATCAATCCCCAACCGGGCCTCTTTTCTAAATTTGGTTATTTTTTTACCTAGTTCGTTTAGTTCCGTATGCGTTTCTTCACGACTTTGTGTATTCACAGCCAGGGCATATTCTCTAAGTTGTGATAGTAGACTTTTGTGAATCTTGTCCGTGGCCCTCGATATAGTTCTATTGATCAAGGCCTTTGTTTTTTGGGTAGTTAAAAAGTCGCCCTCTGTCGGGATGAATCCCCCTTCTGCCGGTTCCAAATTATTTGAATTTGTCACCCAATCGGAAGAACTACCTGGTCCGTATATACTCATAATGTTGATAATATATATTACGAACATGCGTTTAATTCTAAATAATTTTCTTAAAATTAATTAATTAATTTATTTGAAATTTCTAGGACGACCGAAATCGGGTAATCGTTCTTCAACTCTCTCCCTTTATCAAGAATAGAAATCTTCAACTCGTGGATGTGTCCCGATTCCAAAACTTTCATCTCGGGGTGTGGGAAGTCTAAGGTCACAGTCTCACCATAGAAACAGTCGCTGGCGGGCACAGTTTTCAGTAATGTGCTGGGGGATCCGTCTACCGTGTTGTACGATGTGTTCACCCGATCAAGGTGCACCCCGAGAGTTTTCGTGAAGGTGAAGTCCACCGGATTATCACCGACGTACTCACCCGGGGTAAACACTCCTTTGTTTGAGGAGTATGTCTCTCTAAAACCGAGTTGAATACCCAACCCAGGGGAGACCACTACCTTATTATCAGTGCTGATGGTCATTGTTGCGAGCCCGGTAGCCTTCGATACTGTGAGGTTGATTATACCGTCAAGCTCTGAGTTGACAAAATCTTTGAGCTGTCTTATTCCCCACAGTCCGTGAGGCAGCTTTACACCTAATTGTTGTCCATCCTTCACATAGTAAAACCCTTCGCTCTTCCCCACATTCTGCCATCCAACCGTGAAGGTGATTGATCTAAGGCCTACCCGGCGTTTTCCGCAGCAGTTGTCTATTAATTTTTGAAGTTCACAACTCCCTTTTTGAACATTAGTTATAGTAGCAAACATAATAATATCTTTCAATGGATACCAAAGCATTTAGCTTTAACTCTAATGTAAAGTACGCGGTCGGAGGTAAATACACACAAAAAGACGTTGTTAACCCCCTTGTACACCCAACCGTAACGGTTAGACCGGACAGCGGCTTTGCCACCAATTTCCCTAATATCTTTGAACAATATAGGCTGCCCAAGATTACTACGATGGAGGTGGTAAACGGGTGGAAAGCAACACCGATGCAGTTTTGGCAGAACCAAATAAATTTCGCTGTATGGTGCGCAACAGCCGGGTGTGGAGTTTCATATAAAGACCATCTGACATCCAAGAATGTCATGCTCCAAAGTGTCTACAACTTTCACGTGTATTATACTATTAGGAGGATTCTCAAAGAACTAGGTATTTCACTACCTCAAGACGACGCCTGGGATCCCATTTCCAACGCATACGACCGTATGGCCTTTGAAAGACTGTGTAACGAATTTAACGTTTCAAAAGACGCGGACTGGAGACAGAAAGCATTTCCTACCAGCACCGGCCTCGGGGACGTTCTCATTCACGGCCAGTCCGGGAATTGGACACAGACTGATTTTAGACACGATCACTCCGGTGACCACATCGTCAGTCGGAACGCCGGGAATTTTGACCCCGCGACTATGACATTCGGGCCGGAAGTGTCTGGAGGTCGGCACTGTGGCGTGTTTTCTTGTAAAATGTTACCTCCGAAACGGGCTCACGTCGATTACATACAGCAGGCTGCTGAGGTTCAGGACGCGTGGGGTACATTTATGTTAGATAAGGGTATAGGGTTCACACAGGCCGGGGTTACTCGCGTCAACGACTCCATTCGCACGTACGTCTGGGCCATCCTCGGCGCACAGAAGCAAACTCGCAGTTCTATACTGGGCACGGGAACGGCGTTTGATGCACAAAAACAATTCTTGGCACTTGTAGAGGACGCCATCTCAGCTAGGGTGGACCTGGAGAAGGCGATCCAGAATTATCAAGACGTTTTACAGAATGCCAGCACCCCAGTAGACTATGTATTTGGAATAGGTCTTTATATGGCGCCGAGCAATATGATACTACGAGACGACCCGGTTGACGGTTACAATAATCAGATCGTAATCGCCACCGCCAATCAACGTGAACACGGATATCATCAAACGCACCCCCAACAGTGGAACCGATTTCATAAAACACAAAATGGATACACCTCCACCAATTCGTAAATCGAACCCAGTACCCCCAATTCGTAAATTGGATGAACCATCGAGATCCATCAACAGACCAATCGCGATTGGAGAAACACCAATCAATTACAAATTGGGTGAAATTGGAAGCACAACACACGAGGAGGAGAAATTAGGGCTCGTCATCACCCTCGTGGCGATCGGATTATTTACGCTTTGGTTGTAGGAACTCTCTGACAGAGAATAATAGGAGACCGGCGATTGCCACGATTAAAGCCCAGGTATTTTTGGCTAGCCATCCGGCCGTTTTTGATAATATAGATAGCAAGTAAGAAACGATACTTCCGATCAGTCCAGGTAGTGCGGCAGCCGCCTTTCCAGGTAATTTAGCTAGAAGACTGGCGAGGGCTTTTAGTTGTTTTTTTATCCACTCCTTGGCTCCACCGGATGGAGCGGGTGCTGGTGCTGGTGCTGGAGCGGGTGGTGGCGCCGCACCACCAGTGAAAGCTAGAACTATGGTCGATATAGTCATGCCGATAGCAACGAGGATGCTTGCTATCGTGACGCCCTGCTCTCTGAACAGAGTGCGAAGACGCTCACCAAGTGTCGTCTCCTCGTGCAGGACCCTCGAGATTGATTCACGGATCCGACTTATTTGTGTGCGGAGAGCCTCACGGTTAGCCGAGGCGACCTCCAAGCGAGCTTCTCTTTCATCCCGTAAAGACTGCAGTCGTTCGGCGATCCGCTCGGTAGATTCTCTATCGTCACCGGCTTCCTCCAGTTTTCTTTCTTCTAGCGCGATATGTTCATCCAGCGCCGTGAGTTTGGAGAGGTTAAGGACCAGTTCGCCCCGGACCGTTTGTAGAGCCTTATCGAGTCCACGGAGTTCGCGAAGAGGTAACGGTGGGTCATCGTTGAGTATTTTTCCCAATTGTGATTGGACGCTGAACGTGGTCTCCATCGTGTTAATAACGTCGGTGGCTATTTGAGGGACCTCGCTGAGCTCGACCTTTTCTATCGCGGTGGCCGTCTTCGCTATAGTTTCGTCGGTAGACTGTAGGGCCTCTACAGCGCGGGCCGGTATAATTGTTTTACCCTCTTCCAATCCGTGAATCCTAGTTCGTCCCTTATGAATCGGCCACCGCCCGGGTTTCCGGCAATGGTGCCCAGTGCTAGGGGTTTACCGGTCCTCGTGTTGACTATTGGAATATTTGATGCTGCTTTTAGTCGCAATCTACCGTTCATATCAAATTTGAACTTGGAGTAGTCGCGACCGACAGAGGGGACCAGACCTTTTTCTGCTGTCAAACTGTTGTAGTAGTCGTTTACAGCTCCCTCGAGTAATTCCTGACTTTGACTAGTGGTAGCGCCACCCAATTGTGATTGGATTGGAACTGGAGTCTCGAGGGAATCCTCGAAATTATCATCACCATCGAGGTAATTGTCTCTGCCGATTTCATCCATTTCAACATCGTAATCAGCCATATTTATAATTTTCTTAAAATTAATTATGTATTAAAGACAAAACCATACGGGTTTAATAGTTTCAATAATTTTGAAAAAATTAATTATGTCTTCGAGTCAATACGGTCGAAAACTCAATCCATACCGCAGACTGCGTGAGCCCCTCGGGGCAAAAGGCGTGAGACAGAGTGTCGTTATTACGAACAACCCATCGACGATCGACCAGAACCAGCAGCTCTTAGTCCGCTTCCCCAACCTCGGAGCTAACGACGTCATTGTGCCGGGTACTGTTCGCCTCGCTTTCACTATTTCGCTAACGTCGACGGACGCGGACCGAACCGTCGTTCAGAACCTGGGTCGCGCCATCATCAAGAAGACCATGATAAAGATTTCTGGTAATGAGGTGATGTCGATCGACGACAGCGACGTCTACCATTGCTATCAGGACCTGTGGAAGACGTCACACGAGCTCGAAAACGCTGTCTATCAAGGTATTGACACCAGCAAAAATAAGAACGTAACCAAACTTAGAATCGGGGCTGCTAACAAGGTAGATAACAACGCTAGTGACAACGCGGTCGCGGGCGCTTACGGCAACCGCTTCTACATCCCGCTCGACTTTGAGTTGCTGGAGAGTCACATGCCCTACTATCAGAGCGCTTTGGCTGACCGCCTCGAATACGAACTAACGTTCAACGACTACGGCCGAGTTATCATAGCCAGCGACATGTTATCGACGTATACGATCGATAATGTTTCGCTGGAGTACGACATGGTCACGATGCCCGAACTCGCGCGATTGATCAGAACCCAGTACGCCGGGTGCGTTGCCATACTTTACGACCGAGTTCTTCGCCATCGCAAGATGACGAAAGACAAAGGCGACACATTGTGGAATATTAACGTCAACGTACCCGCCCGCTCGATGAAAGGTATACTGATGTTGTTCGAGGAGGCTCGGGTAGCGCTCGGTGTTAGAAAAACCGACAGATTCTATAACCCCAAAATCACGAAGGTAGAGGTGACGATCGAGGGAGTCCCCAATCAACTCTACAGAGCGGGTCTTCGCGCGCACCAGCAGTGGGACGAAGTAAGAAAGCAGTTTGCTGCCGGCTCTAAGCGCTCTCCGGAGGTTGCAGCGGTTGCCAAAGACCTGCATCTCTCGGCCGTCTCCCTCGCGGAGTTCCTGAATACCAAATACGCGTTATGGCTAGACATGCGAGCCAGCGACGATGACCAAATACACGGTAGCGGACGCCAAGTTGAGAACGCTAGTGAGGGTGTGACGATCCAGATAACCAAAGAGGCGGACGGAGCCGGGCCATTGAACGTGTACTTATATATAATTACAGACGCACAACTCAACATCGAAGATGGTCGATACGTATCAGCGATCTACTAAATCTAACGATTTATTAATAAAAAAATCATCTAACGATTTATTAATACATAATTTTGAAAAAATTAAGAAATCTATCAATCAATACCAATTCACGATTGGAGATGCTCACTCTGCCATAATATGTGGGCAGACAGGATGTGGAAAAACAGTTTTCATCCTCGACTTGCTCGAGGAGTCCTACCGCGATGCCTTTCGTCACATTGTGATCCTGTGTCCCACTGTGCGGCACAACGATACTTATCAGCGGCGCCCGTGGATATGGACCGACCCTGAGGTATACGTTATTGACCCAGGTGATAGGCTTCACGATTGGTTGCATGGTTTATACCAAAGATTCCAGGGTGAGCCCACCCTATATGTGATTGACGATTGCTCGGCCAAGGCGGCGATGACCAAAAAGAAGGACATGCTCTCCGAGCTCGCATTTTCTGGCCGCCATGCGAGGCAAAGCGTATGGATCTCCACTCAAAAGTACAACGCCGTCCTCAAGGATCTGCGCGAGCAAACGAAATGGGTCGCCCTCTTTCACTGCAAGGACCGAGACTCATTCGATGACTGTCTTCGAGAGAATGACGTTATCCCAACGCGCGAGGAGCGCCTGGAGGTTCGACAGATGCTTTCCGAAACTAAGAACGCCAAGCTTCTGCTAAAGACTGATCAACCAACTGCTTATAAAGTTATCAATTAATTAATAATTTTGAAAAAATTAGGAAAATTACAAAATAATAAGCTATTGCAATGCTTAACAATGCTTAGCAATTGCTGAACAATGCTTAGCAATTGCTGAACAATGCTGAACAATGCTGAACAATGCTGAACAAATACTGAACAATGGTTAACAATGTTAACAATTTTCTGCTCCGTTGCGAGCTTTGTTGCGAGCATAATGGTGATCATAAGTATCGGGTGGTGCACTTGGTAATATGTTAAAGTGATGAGACTTGTTAGAATAGTTAAATTACTAATTTTGAAAAAAATGAACTGCGACGAACTTCTCGATCAGCTAATGGAAGAAACCTCAACTCCGACTGCCAAAGATAATGAAACATCAACTCCGACAGAGCAATCGGGATCAACTCCAACTCCAACGGCAGTTGGTATTGGGTTGAGTGCAACGACTCCGAATGAAAATGCGGCGCGACGCGAGCGTCTAGCTGCGCTGGTTGCTGGGGGACAATCGGAGCATTATCTAGGTAGGCGTCTCTCAGTTTGTCAGGTGGATAAGATGTCAGATGTGGAGATCGATAAAATGTATGCGCGATACGAATCCAAATTGGGAGCAGAGATGACAAAAACTCTTGGATCGGCGGCTATTCATTTGTACGCTACCGCCGTTAGTAGACTTCTCCCTATACCAAACACCGAAGGGTTGATTCACGATCTAGAGACTGACCCTTTTATAGGACACACTCTTAGAACGGCATGCTGCTCAATTTATCACAAGTTTGGAATGTACTTAGCTCCGCTGACAACCGCGTTGACCACGGGTAAACACTGTCAATTTGGACATATATGCCCACGAACTATAAGCCCTGAAAATGATGACACAAGACACACCCACGAGAGTGACGGAGTTGAACCAGATTGCTCCAACACAATCGAACCAGAGTGTTACTCCGCCACTGGATGACATACCGCATATAAAAAATCCCAAAAGACAGGCAGCTGGGAGGGCGGCGGCTGCCACCCGAAAAGTTAAACAAGATAAAATACTCGCCGAGCTTCGAGAGGCTAAACTCCAATCGAGATTGGGGTTGCAGCAAATTCCTGAATTGATGGGGACGGAGACAGCAAAACATCTGAAGACAGAGCAATCGGGTTCAACTTCACCCCAAATTCACGAATTAGAAGCACACCCAAATTCTTTGAATTTGTCACCCAATACCAACTCCCGTTGGAGTTGGACTGAACCCCAATTCACGAATTGGAGTTGGTTTGTTGGTGGTAGTCTGGCAGTTGTTAGTGCCCTGTGCGTGTGGAAATACCCGAAAAAACAACCAGCCAGTGTTCAGAAGAAAGTTACTAAACACCAATCATCAACAATGTTGAATTTGGATGCGCCCCATTTAAACATTGATCGCGACCCCTTTTATATGCAATAATTATAACAATGGCTGAACAAGATGGTAAAATGTTAGTGAATGCGCTTTATTACGCCGTGGTGATATCGGGTTTCAGTATCGGGTATGCTCGACTATCAAAGATGGCCCTAGGAGGAACCGCTCCCAAATTGGACTTTAATGTGAGAGACGTAGGGCTCGCGACCTTAGATGTAGCGGCCGCAGTTTGGACCCGAGATTATCTAGTTAAAGCTGGAATTCTACCAGTTAATATATGGAAATAAATGGCTTCAATCGCAGTAATAGTAGGTGGTGCGCTTGTAAACGCATTGGCGTTCAGCGGTAGCAACTTTATATTCTCTAAAATGAAAAGCTCGAACGTGGATGAGGAGCGTAAGTGTCATGATTTAGCTGTAGGACAACTCAATAGTGCAAAGGAAGCGTGGTCGAAAAAACGAACCGCCCATCTGGACTGGGTCAACGAAGAGCTTCGCCGCGAAAATCACGCCGCACAAACTTTTCAGAACGTTGAAGAAGCCAACCGCGAGTACGCGCTGGCATATCCGCACAAAAGTCTCGATACAATGGATCCCGAGCCCCAACTTTCAGATTTCTATGTACCGTCAGAGACCCAAAAGGACCGCGAGATCGCGTTCATCGTCGTGGGAATGGGTGTGGTGGGTCTCGTCGGCTATTATATTCAATCGAGATTTTAAATTAATTAATTAAAACAATTTTTTTTTTATAAATATATATATATATAGAACGATGTTAGTTGACGAACTTTATGACGCTATGATCGATGTAGGCTACACTGCCCAAAAACATCGTTTACCTGGTGCAAAGAGTATGATTCGTCTGGCCCGAGATTCTCTCGAGACGTGGCGCGAGGACGAAAAAGCGGCCACCCTTTTCGCAAAGCGGATGTTAGATTCCTCCACCAATCCTGGGGGATTGGACTCCCAATCGAGATTGAATGAATTAGATTCCCCTCTCCTGTTCCAACCCAAACGCAATTGGGGCTGCAGCGAAACTTCCAACAAAGGTTTATTATTAACGACGCAGTTACCGGACGAACTGGCGATGCTGGGAGGGCTGTTGGAGATTGTCCGATATATTAGAATACTTCGCATACGATGAACATGCGCAAACTTGATACCAAACTAACGCGCAAGCTGTCGAATACATACTATAGCCCACGCGGCTACTGGAAGGGACTCGCGGCCATCAAGAACCTCGCGGCGGCGACCAAGGTTTCAGAAAACGCTGTCAAGGAATGGCTCAAGAAGCAGGCCATCTGGCAGATCTATTTACCCGCGCCTCACAATATTCCGCGCCCGAAATTCGACGTGCCGGTGCCGAACCAAGTTCACCAAGCGGATCTCCTGTTTCTCCCTCACGATCGCGTCGGTCGCAAAACATACAAGTACGCACTGACAATCGTTGACGTAGCGAGTCGTTATAAGGGGGCTGAGCCATTGACCACTAAAGAGTCTAAGGAAGTGGCTGAGGCTCTTTCCCGAATATATAAGAGGAGTCCTCTCAAATGGCCGAATCTTCTCCAGGTCGATCCCGGCCGTGAGTTCATGGGCGCGGTCTCTCATCTATTGTCTAAGCATAAAGTTTCTATCAGACGCGGCCGCGTCAACATCCACCGGGACCAGGGGATCGTGGAACGCTTCAATCGAACCCTGGCTGAGAGACTGTTCGGACACCAATATGCTAAAGAACTTGTAGACCCTCATTCACGATCGACCGAGTGGGTGGCCAGACTGCCCGCCGTGGTCTCCGCACTGAACGGAGAGGTGACCAGATTGATAGGTAAGAAGCCTGTAGATGCTATCAAGTTTAAAAGGGTGACGAGCAAGCCATCTGCCGTCTCGCGCGGGCGACCCGTTGGTTTAGAGGAGCAGCAATCGGCGATTGCACTTCCATCAGATATTGACGTCCGGTACCTCTATCAACCGGGAGAGCTCGAAGGTGGCAGCCGCCGCGCGACTGATCCAGTGTGGTCTCTCAATGTATATCATCTAGATCGATCTATTACCAAACCCGATGAGCCCGTGCTCTACTATTTGGATGATGGACCATCTCGAGGGTTTGTTCGCGAAGAACTTCTTATAGTGCCTTCTGACACCCAGCTACCCCCGGATCACTAGAGATGTTCTGTATGTATTCCGTCTGGTAACACGCGTCTTTTATCGTAGTATGCCGAGAGTCCTAATTTTTGTTGACAGTACGTTTTCATAACGCCGTCTTTCATTTTAAATCCTCTATTTTGTGCTACATCTATAATGTGTTTTCCATCTTCTGAAGTTTCACTTAGTACTCGTTTATATCTATCCCAATTTAAATTGTTAGTTCTCTTGCACATTCCTTTCGCAGAGTTTTTATTAATTTTAATTTGTTCCAAATTATCTTTAGTGAAATTAATTTTTTCTACGAAATAACACTTACTAGATAACGCTATCGCCCTATCCCCGCTAAATTCCATTTTGAAAAGTCCGGGCTCTCTTTCGCTCCATTTATCCCAAGCCAACCATTTATTTTTTTATTTTTCAAACTCGTCTAGTAAGTTAGGTCTAATCAATTCCTCTATCGTTTTTACACTAACTCCTATATACATACTATCTGTATCCATCTGTATTAATTCAAAGTCTTCTCTTTTTACGTATTTATCTAGAAATTCGTAGTAAAATTCCAACATTCTCAATTTAGCTAGTTGATAAACCGCTATTCCACAATGGAATGGTCTCTTTACTGCACACCTGGGTTTTCTTGAAGATATTTCGTACGCATCTCCTATCTCTTCCAAATCGTCAAAGAATGCAGATCTTAATGCTTTGTCAACACAGGTTTCGTTTTGAGTATATGTCGTATTTAAATGTCTCTCCGTTGCCTCTATCATTTTTCCACAACACGAGTTTCCTAATAATTTCATTATGTCGGCTACTGGTTTCTTATTTGGTTCTACATCGCCTGTTCGTCTTGCGGCTGTAACTTCTTTTGCGAACCATTCGAATGGTTTTCCACTAATATAATCTATAACACGATGAACTCCAGTTATTTCTAGGCCGTGTTTTAAATACCATTTCAACAGTGTCGCGTACAGCAATACTTTAGTGGCGGTCATAGATCCCACCAATTTTCTTCCATTTCCTCTAGTTCTTCCAGTATCTTCCAAATATTTTAACATGTGTGTGGGAACTTCATCAACCTCTACTTCTCTGTTTATAAATATTGGGGACATTTCAGAAAACTTATGTTTTAAGTTGTGTGGAACTTCTATATCCACCTCCGCAAACCCAAACCAGTCTCCAGATAAAACTCTTTTACAAAACTTTTTAATAAATTTAGGGTTATGTGGGGTATCTATATGGTGTATAGTTTCTCTCCACACGGCATCTCTTTATTTAACGTAGATAAATATAACGCGTTTGCATCGTACCCCAAAACAAAAGCCTTGCAAGGTTTGTTAATTTCATTTGAGGAATTAGATCTAATATTTGAAACACCAGCTTCTGCATATCGTGTAAATACTATTGATGGACCGCCAACTAGAGCGTCCTTCATCATTTCGTATGTTTCTTCTTTTGGTGCATATAGAGCATCCTCCGGTATAATCGTCTTTGAAGATTTTTGTTCTTTAATGGTTCCTCTCAATAAATATTGTATAGCTACTCCAGTAGTGTTACCGCATCTTTGAAAATATCCACACCTCTGTGTTTATAAAATTCACACATTTTTTCCACCGCTTCTAGGAACGGTGCTACATCTAAATCGTTATAATATTTCAACCAATCTCTGAAAGTTTTCATATTATTTTCTTCGAAAATTCTACGACATTTACTTAATTCTGTTTCATCTATTAACATTTTCCCAGATAGTTTGGAATACCAATTCTCTATATCCGGTAGTCCTGGGTAATCCAGTTTGTCTGGAGAATCGAACCACTCATAAGGAAAGAAAGATTTCTGTCCTTTGCATTCGTAGGCTTTTATCCAACTATCGTAACTTACACCGGGTCCTAGATAAAGTATTACATCAAGAAATCTAAACTCTGGAGTAAATAGAAATATTGTTGCGTTTGCACGTTTTCCGACCATTACTTTCTTTGTTGTTGATGCCAGTTCGCCTACTAGGTATTTCTTTATTAAGTTTATATCGTACTTACTGCTGTTAAAACCTATAACCGGTACTTGCTCTATCCACTGTTCGATCTTGGCGATTTGGTTTTTACGTAAATGTTCTGTATTAAACCTATAGCTTGACCACACTTCTTCTCTTATAGCTTTTCCCCTGACTTTCAAATCTTCTACGAATTTTTCTATAAGTTTTGCGGGATCTTTATCACAAATATGAGTTACTGTTCCTGAGAAATTATCTCCTATACTAACGCTTGCCGGAACGTGCTCAGCTTCGTACTCTAAACTATTACCGGTAGTTTCAACTTCTGGCTGGAGATACGCCTCAAAATCGTATACTATCTGATATGGATAAAGAGTAGTGTCACAACCGATCTTTATATCTTTACCCGTTCTTTGGAATTCGCATTCCCACATAACTACTAGGTTGAATTCTTTGCTTTTTCTAATAACTTTATCTCTTCTCATAGTGGATGCGCGTTCTTCTTTTCTATGCTTTGCATGAATCTCACACCCGTGCCAGTAACAGCCGTGATATTGATATACGGTATTGGTTTCTGGACAGTATCCATCTACCGGAGCTCCTAAAATCCATCTTTCACCTCCGTGTCCGCACTGTTCGTGGTGAATGTGAATTCCCTCCCGCTTTTCCACAGAATACATCCAATCGATCGCCCCATAACTGTTAGAACCTTTTGGGTAAAACGCTTTCTCGAACGACGAACGCGGGCGCTCTAAATAATTACCATCACATATTACTTTTGTCTCACCTCTCATACATGTTGGTCCGTGTCTCTTCATATTACTCGCTTTCGTGAATTTCTGCTTGCAATTATCGCAGGCGTAAATTTTAGATAGGTTTTTAAGGTTTTTTATCAGAAATGCGTGATTATTAAACAGTCCTATTGTCATTGGTTTATTACCTATTGCCTTATAGTTCGCTGGTACCTTTTTCAACCACCATACATTACATTCAGTGGGTTGATATACTTCTATACCGATTTTAAAAAACTCTTCAACCTTTTTCAGATCTGAAAAAGAAATTGGTGAAACCACATTACTACCGAAATATTGCTTACTAAGTTCTTTCGCCTTTTCTGTACATCTGTCAGGTCTGATCTTTTTATCAAGGTGCATAGCTAGACACCTGAACAGACAAAGATCGTCATTATACTTATCTAAAGAATACATACCTTTTCTATTCCTCAACCATTCTGGAAGTTCTCCTCCTGCTGCTTCTTTGGATTGTAGTCCCAAATCTATTCCTACTATACCCTGTATTAGCTTTACAAAAACCTCTACCCATCTTACAAACTTCCACTTTGTATTTGGTCTGTCTATTTTATCGGACATTATTCGTGTTTGCTCCTTATCTGACAGCCATTTTTTAACGGTTTTCATTGATGATAGTGGTTCGCTACCACCGAGATTTTTGTGAAATATTATAGTTTTAGGTTTTCCATTTTTAATTTCCTCCATATGTTCTAGCTTGTAAGAATATGAATATCTCAAATAAAAATTGGTTGTTAGATACGGAGCGAGTTTATCGGACATGCGTTCAGACTCGTTAATGTTAATGTTTTTACGAAAGGATAATGTAACTACCCGTCTTCCATTTCTACCTTTTCCAATGTTTCATCGTGAGCCCCCAATATTTCTTCACCTTTTTCCACTATCGCGCTAACGATAGATTTTTTCTTATTATTATTTTGGCGTCTAATTTGGGACAAATTATTTGTGCTTGAAGGTTTGATTACACTAGCCCTTAACCCCGCAATACTTTCTTTTTGAATTCTGTTACCTACTTCCTCCGCTTTGGATATATCTTTAAAGGCTCCTCGTTTGTGGGCGCGGGTAAACCGCTTCATAAACGCCTCATTCTTTGTGGAGTTTATAAGATTTGTCAACCCCCTAACTCTCAACCGTTTACTATAAGTAATCCCTAGAGATTCGGCTTCTCTTCTCAAACTTTCGATTTCTGGTGTTATCATATTTTCTGTAATATAACCTATGAAATTTATCTGTTCAATTGGTCTTGAAAACATTATGTTTTTTTCACTTCTAATTGAATATAAACATAAACATATACATATATAATGGAGTGTGAGACTTGTTGTAAGACGTTTACGCGTAAAGAATATCTACGAAGGCATCTAGCGAGACGTAGAAAAATTCCTTGTGTCCCCCCGCAATTTCAATGCCCCAGATGCCCTTGTAAATTCGTTAGTGCCCAAACTCTTTGTAGACATAAGCAACTACACTGTCAGGTGGCTACAGGTGAACGTGGTAGGCTAGAGCTGGTAGAATTAGTTGCTGATCTGCGAAATAAATTAGCTATATTGGAGGAGAAAAAATGTGTGTGGAATATAAACTATCACTCGTGGGCACATTGAAATAATTATTTTATCATAAATTTACTGTCGGAAAAACATTATGTTTTTTTTTTTTTTCACGACCAATTTTTCGTGGTTGGTGGGGGACTATTTCCTCGTTAACCAATTTATGGTATTTCGGGGGTGGTGGGGGTAGTATATAGGGATATAAATGATGCCACCGCAGGTGGTATCATTTTGACTCCCTATATACTACTCAAACATCTACCAACACTGCTTCAGTTTCTCAACAAACATCTACCAACACTGCTCCAGTTTCTCAACAAACATCTACCAACACTGCTCCAGTTTCTCAACAAACATCTACCAACACTGCTCCAGTTTCTCAACAAACGTATATAGAGAATACCACACTAGTGCCTTTTCATATCAAGTTTATCGGGCAAGGCTAGGAAACACGTAGGAATTAATCCCTACCGTTTCCTAGCCGAGCCTGATAAACTTGATATCAAAAGACACTACCATGGTATTCTATGTATCAGGTAAAATTGTAGGCTACATAGTGAGCAATTATGATGTGGTTTTCTTTGAAAAGAGCGCGTACTTGTTTCCGTCGCGTCATTACACTGACTTTTGTCGGTAACGTCATGTGACGCCGTTGGACCAATTAAACGTCAATTGTTAACCGGATATTCATATCAGGTCAATGCCTGATACAGCATTATGTTATCAGTCAGTAAGTACTGGGCCAATACAAAGCTCGTTACCTGATAAATGTTGTTACCACTCAGTTCAAATGAGTAACAACATAGCATATTCTTTTATTGAGAAATGAAGAAAATAAAAAGATTAGGACTTAGTACCTCCTAATTAAGACCTAATTAGGAGATAGAAATATTTTAGCATTGGCACCAGGACGCTTCCATAATATTCACTCGATATAATAACTGCGTATTTCTCCTGTTTTTGGATTTCAAAATGTAATAACTTCAAATGTTGGTAAGCACTTGAAGTCATTTACATAACAACATCGTCTTTGACTAAGCACAAACTATATATATAGCGATTACAGGCTGTAGTCCAACATGAGCCGATTTTGCTAGGGGGTCCGGGGCCATGCGCCCGCGGAAATTTTTGAAATCTAAGAGGCGTGAAACGCCATTTCCTGCATCCTCAGGGCCCAATCTTGAGGGCCCAAATGGCCCGATGTTGCATGGGTCCGGGGGCATGCTCCCCCGGACATTTTTGAAATGTAAGAGGAGTGAAACGCCATTTTCTGCATTATCAGCAAGTTTTAGGATGATAATATGTGCTTTATTACAGAATTATTGGGGGGTCCAGGCCCCCTAACTAAACTATTGCCCCCTCTTCCGCCGCCCCTGTGAGCAACATACGGGTATGTGATTAGGTCGATAATCCCAGACCAGGAGACCATTATGTTACAGATATACAGTTAGACGGACCACACCAGGCCGAGCGTGGTCGCACCCTGACCTTGACCTGCAAGGCCACGAACGGCAAGTCGGCGCCAGATGACCTTGACTGGGTGAAGGACAATCGCAAATTAATAACGGACAAAGCGGGGCGTATAAACATAACAAAACACATATCTTACGTAACTATGACGATAGTGAGCAACTTGACTATTCGCTATGTGACGCCCGATGACGCGGGAGTGTACGTGTGTCGGACTTCCAATGAAATGTTGACTAATACGACGGTCGTTGTTACCACGGCAACGTCGGATAAGGACAAACGTAAGTATGAGGCCAAATTCCAAAGGAAATGTAACAATAACGTTCGACAATGTCCAGCCGTGGGTAAACGTTTGCCATACGGCCTTGGGGTTCGAACAGTTCCCTCGTGCCACGGCAAACGTTTACCCACGGCTGAACATTGTCGAGCCGTATATTGAATGTTGGTTGTTTGGTAGTTAGCACACTCATGGCATTTCTGTTGGCCGGCAATTCTTAACCCTTACAATGAGGAAATATAATTTATGTCGTTTGAACGTAGTGAATTAGAAATAAATTCTTTTTCTCTGGCGGTCGGCGGGACAACCTTATACAATGTTAAGAATATTGATTGATGGTAACCCGCTTGCGCGTGTTCAATCGTGCGCGTTTTCGCGCCAAGCATGGTCACTAGGTGTGACCACTGGCGGAATATTGTCATTCAAGTGTGGACCGACACTGGAGCACACGTATTTTTGTCGCAATGGAAATATGGTAGGAATTAATTTAATTATGTAGTTATTTAGGACAGGTTATTGGATTTTATGTGTTTATAGTAAGAAATGCGTTTTGTGTTTCTCAAATGTCGCGTCGCCTGCTTGTCTAAAATACTATACAATGATGTATTTTGCTTGATTAAATGCTAAATAAGTGATTGTTGTGTTTGTATAAGGTTGTTCCCGGGGGGATTGCCAGAGAATTAAATTATGTCGTCTGCTGTTCGTTTTGTGTTTTTCATCAAAACATGATTTTACAGTATTTAGAACGGAAATTATTTCAAAGTGCTATCACCCCATGTTTTAATTGAGAAACAAGACAACATATAAAACAACAACAGACGACAAGTTTGGTTTCTCGCATTCTAAGGTTTACACCGTATTAAAGTGTTCCTTATTACGACACTCCCACGTCAGGACAAGAAGACACTCCCATGGTTCTGCCGACACAACCGTGGGCGTATTTGGTAGCCGTTAATGAATTAGGTCATAGAAAGATACACTTAGCTTCGTTTGTTTCATATATAAGACATGCGAATATTGTCTTGTTACTGTATACTATATGGTACCTTGATTGCCATCTCCGTCATCTTTGTATGTACAAGCCATCGCACAGTTTCACCACTTCGAGCGTTTGACATATACAGCAAATAATATGACAGTAAACCGAATACAATCTGTTGCAATACATCATAATCATAAACAGATGTGACAACAGCGTGATATAAATATTATGCCAGCAAACGATACAAAAGACGAGATATCTGAACATTTCTCCGATTAATTACAAAATAAATTTCAATGTGTAAATGTTTCAATCTGATGCACATCCTATTGTTACTGTACACGTTACCCATAGGTAAAGTCATATTTACTCGCATAGTATGTGAGTAAACACCAGGGACAATACACTCGGGTAGCTGCTGACATGTCACTGGATTTGGTAGCTAATAACAGAGCACAGTAGTGCTTATATATGGTATATGTTGCATGGTTAGCCAGGTAAAAGTGACACACTGTGCGATTTTCTGCGCATGAGGCTATTTACAATGGTGATTCGTGTTGTTTGTTAAAAAACACAGGCACAAACCTGTCCATAAAATTTACGTTTTTGTTGGTGTAATATAATTGATATGAGTCCGTTGCCCTGGCTTTTCTACATGTGATTAGCTACATTATATCATATGTTCTACTTCACAGTTTGCGTTCTTTGTCAAACGCCAGAATAGGTGAAACTGGCTGGAATACACAAAGATTAGCCGAGTTCGCCACTCCATGTGTCGTATAGGATGCAGTAATGAGGCAGTGTTCCCATATATGCTACATATATATTGCATCACATTTACGAAGTAATTATCCTTGAATCAAAGGATCAAAGGTATAGAACGGGTCCTTAGCCGTTTAAGCCACTACATACCTCTATATCGGTGCTTGCAAACCGAGCAGATCCAAATGATAAAAACACCAGCTTTCCATACGTGGACTAGCCTGAAAATCATTTTGTGAATTGGTTGTAAAATTAACATATCAAAATCCATTCCAGTTTTATAGGGGTGAAAGGGTTACTTAGTAGGTCCGAGATCATCTGCTCCTCAGAATAACCGTGCCGAACATTGCGGATTCAGTAGATCCGCACTTCGATGGCGTTACAATATGACATGTTTACTGGTGCTGCACTCCGCGCCGGCTTAAATTGTTTCATATCGAAATAAGCGCCGGATTTTTGACGAATTTCCATTCAGCCATACGTAGAAGATACTGCATAAACACAGTTGCGCCTAGTAACCGGAGCAAGTTGCGCCGGTTGCTTATGCAATATCTCTAAGTAGAGCTAAGTGGCATTTCGTCAGAAAACCGATGCATTTTTCGACGTGAAACATGTTACGCCGGCGCGGATTTCAGCACCAGTTAGGTTTGTCATGGTTCGTCACGCATCAACTTGTCACTACTAAAAACATTTTCGCGGCTCAAATCACCGCAATCTCTTGTATATTCTAAAAATACTAAAAACAAACACAGTGTGCCATATTACGACAACGAGCGGTAATCGAGCAGTGCCCGGATGTAATCGACTTACACCGTCCGCGTAGGCCGTGACCAGTAATGGACACTGACAGACTCGAGTGAGAATAATGGCAATGACATTTACCGCCGGCTGGCACATCTCGCCGCAGTCATCAGGCTATATACAATGTTAACATAGGATATGTATGTGTAAATATCGAAGCAAACGCAAAGTAAAGGTATACACATGTGTCAGTTACGTAATTATGTAGTTTGATATAATAATGATGAGCAGCTTAGACGTGACCTCACAGCTGTGAGGTCACGTCTATGCTGGTCGTCATTATCAAACAGTACGGTGTATGTGCACTGTCGACCATTGGTGTCCGAAACGGACTTTGTGATCCATGTCCTCATAACCATGCAACAGACACAGTTCCGATCCGTATAATTATACCAAGACATATCTGGAATTCATATGACCAGGAACAATACGTGTATTCAATGACAGGTTCGGTGCTTCTAGCGCTTTTACATGATTATCCAGCTATATAATTGTGTGTGTTGGCTCATGAAACGGGAAACGGCCCATATTGCCATGGTGCGTCAGATGTGTTGGTTATTGTCGTTATAAGATTACCTGTCTCTGCCAATTCTGCACGATCTGACACTATTACGTTGCACGCACGGATCGAGTTACCAAGTACACGCCGAGTGTTTGTCTAATGCCGTACGAAATTGCGGGAAAGCAACGTTCAAATACGGAAGTTGGTAGGCAATAGCCGCACCAGCATAAACTAGAGTGTTTTGTACATGTGCCACCTCTCCGCACCAAAGGTGTTGGTTACCAATGTAATCAAACAAATATACGGTACAATATTTATGCACGATAGACATTCAGAATTAGTAGCTTAAGCGTAGTAATTTACATTTGTAAACAAGATGGCCGCCAATCGAAAGGGTACATACTACATGCCGGTGACTATCGTATTATGGAGTTGGAGTTACAAGAACAACTCTACATCGAGTTACTGAGTACACAGCGATTGTCTGTCTGATGCCGTACACAATTGCGGGAAAGAGCACCGTTCAAATACGCGTGGAAGTTGACCATGCGTAAAACGTCAACGTGTCAGCAGCAATGGCAGACAGCATACGTCTAATGGTGTAAACAGTATATAAATGAACTGTTTATAATATAAAAGTAATCTTTCCGCATTAATACGATATGTTCCAACGTTTAGTGGGTTCCTGGGGCCCGTTTCACTAAACTTCTTACGACAAAAATGTTCTTAAGTGCAAATTTAGGATCGTCTGGAAATATCAATTGATGGATTTACATGTATTGAGCATAGGCTGCATATGCAGCCTATGCTTAATAAATGTAAATCCAATAATTGTTTACAAGAAAACATTGTTAATGTGAAATTATAATTTTGCACTTACGAACATTTTAGCCGTGCGAAGTTTATTGAAACGGCCCCCAGGTTACTGCAGAATTGTATAATATCAAAGACATACTGTAGAACCTCCTCCTGTTCACCAACCCCTACTGCACTGTACAGTAGGGGTGGGTGAACAGGAGGAATTCTGCAAGTATCTATATAGCTTTAATTACTGCCTTGGCGACATGCCGTTTTTCTCCGATGTTGATTTTTGTAGCCAATTACCAGAAACTTCAGAGCCGATATGGAAATAAAGTACACATGTCAAATAAAATAATAAATTATTATTATTATCATTATTATTATTATAAAAAAAATATACATTTTCTATCTGCAATGTCGATTGGGGACGTCCCATCGAGAAATAAGCTTAATGATGTAAATCAAGTTCGGCGCGTATAAACGGATTGAGAGATAAATCGAGTTCTGCCCGAATGAAAACCGCTTGTGACTTTTTGTAACAATTCTGATCTTTGGCACGATATTAGCAAACTGCTGTGCATCGTGCCAGATATTTTCTCGATGTATTCAGTACAGTGATAACGAACTAACTTGTACATGTAGTGTTATGTACGATATTAGCACCACGTAACTTGAAACAGTTGTTGACATCGCTGCAGATTCATATCTAACTTTTATAACGGTCGAATATTCGAACGGTCACCTCTCTTCAACAACACGCTCTCTGTAACAGCCGCTATGTTATATCCCAAATGGATGATTTCCTCTATATTTAACCATTAGACTGCTGAGCACGAAACGTGTCGTCTGCTGTTGCTTTTGCATTCTTTCTCACTCAATAAAAACTTGTTTTGACAGCACTTTAGAATCATTTCCATTGGAAATGATTCTAAAATGCTGTCAAAGCATGTATTTGATGAGAATTATCGAAGAAAATAAATAAACAGCAGACGACAAAATTTAATTCAGCGTTAACCTCCCTACAACAGCCACCTCTTTACAACAGCCAGTTTTGCGTCTTCCCATGGGTGGCTGTTGTAGAGAGGTTGCACTGTACATGTACCAACAACACTCGATCACAGGGCAGGGATGTAAACGCAATACGTCGAATGGGCCTTTCCAGGGGCGGATCTGGAGGGAGGGTTCCGAGGTTGCATACCCCCCCCCCCCACTCCGTTCAGCCACGGAGTTTACATAGATCACTGCTTTCCATTATGAATGTATGGAAGGTGTAAATATGATCATGTGACGCTGTTCGACCAATGGAGCGTCAACACAGTAGTTGTGACCCCGATGCACGTGTCCAGTCAATGCAGGATGCACATTGGTTATCAATGAGTGTGTATTCGATCTATGCATAGAAAGTTACCTGATATAACAACGGCGATGGGCAAGAGCAATCCATTCTTACAAGTGTAATACGACCATCATAATTTACAACAGTCAAATTGCGTGTTTCACTTTCAATGGGATTTGCCACGAAAATACCGGCGTAACATGTTTCACGTCTCCATAAGTATAGGCTACAATTACTCAAGGTCACACAACATAATAGGCATACATATATTTTTCTTAACAAACATCAACTGATTGCGTATTTCGATGGTCTAGTAACATAAGGTCGTAAGTGCTATGCTAAAGCATAGCACTTACGACCTTATGTTACTAGACCATCGATTTAATCTTCAGTCTCTTTACAAGTTGTTTGCACATTGACGCAAAACACAGCGGATGATAGCCTGACTTGAATAGTGTAGACGGCATGTACATTGAAACCTCTCCAAACCGGAGGTCCCCAGGGTGTCCGGTTTGGAGATGTTCCACTGTAAATCAGACATGTTAGCGCTTCATGACACATTCTAGTGCTTTGCAATCATGAAAAGTCATTGTAATCAGAGATACATAAAAGCGAAACACATCTAAGTCAAACATCCATATTTTCCCGAGTGTCCGGTTTAGAGGGGTTCCACTGTAACATGCAAACACGCATTCTAACGTTTGTGTTTTATTCTCTGTTTCAGGAACAATATTACAGACCGCTGAGTCATCTTCCAGTGGATCGTCATCAATATATGTGTACAGCGTCATCAATTGTTACGCTCATCGATTGGACAGATATTTAATAGCACTTTTCCATTGTTTATTTTTATTTTATATTTCGCTACCTCATCTTTGAAGTGTATACATGTTACCAATGCACAACATTAAGCAAACGATAACTCATCAATTACTGCCACACCATATGTACACAGCCTGATATGTGGTTGTGACTGGAAAAATGGGGCATATGGCATTTGTGGACATTCAAATTTCTGATCTTCTATCGCACTCTTAAAACTTGATAATGATCAAAACTAGAAGCATTGTGACTAAATGGCGAATAGCGCAGGCCCTAAAACACATCTTGGTATTTCATTAGAATTGTCTCCAAGGAGACAATTCTAATGAAATACCAAGATATGTTTTCATGATGCTAGACTGCTCGGATGTGCAGGCGGAGCTGGGGCTACACTGGTCGCATAGCCCTTAAAGATACATGCCCACTCAGTAAGCACAAAATGTTCTTTATAGGAATTAAATAAGTGTATAATTGTGTCACTATTCCACCAGTTTTAAATAGAGAC
Source organism: Conchocele bisecta (assembly GCA_029237695.1). Classification (NCBI taxonomy): domain Eukaryota; kingdom Metazoa; phylum Mollusca; class Bivalvia; order Lucinida; family Thyasiridae; genus Conchocele; species Conchocele bisecta. The sequence continues at coordinate 79,017,192 of CM055276.1, forward strand.
TCTCGGTGGTATCAGGCTATTTTCATATACAAATGAGGCATCTTAATTTTTTGTTGTTTCTACTAATTAAATGTGTCACCTGAAAAAAATAATATTTTCGACAGATTATAAAGTATGATCATTGTACATTAAAACATAAATACAGAGAATAAATTGTAAAGTCGGTTAACAGTTTAAGGAAACACGCCGCTGATATCAGTGTGGAAATTTTCGTCTGATATAAAATGTATAGTAATGCCAATCATTACGTGGGCTAATGGTGAATGAATGTTTCTCTTGTCAGAAAATGGCATATCTACATAATATAAAAAAGTATCTGTCTCCCTATATTATAACCTGACATGGTGTGCCTACTGCGTGGGAATGTGCCTTTAAATCCCATTTATCCAGGAACACCAATTTATGTCACAGGTCCGAATATTTCACCTGTGGGTGTGCCAACATTGTGGTTGATCGGCAGTATCATGCCAATGGATTTGCACAACGTATCAAATACCAAAGAAATACGAAGCAAGCAGAATCTACGGAGCCCCACAGGAAACGTAGATTTTTTTTTATTAATTCGTTCCCACGAAATAACAATTCGTTCCCTCGATTTAACAATTCGTTCCCTCAATTTAACAATTCGTTCCCACGAACTGACAATACGTTCCCACGAATGAACAATTCGTTCCCTCAATTTAACAATTCGTTCCCACGAAATAACAATTCGTTCCCACGGGAACGAGTTGTTAATTTGTGGGAACGAATTGTTATATCGTGGGAACGAATTGTTAATTCGTGCGAACGAATTGTTATATCGTGGGAACGAATTGTTAATTCGAGGGAACGAATTGTTAAATTGAGGGAACGAATTGTTATTTCGTGGGAACGAATTAATAAAAAAAAAACATGTCCCTGGGGGCTCCTAAGAATCCATATGGACGTTCGGACATTCTAAAGTATCTATGATGCACAATGGCTGTGCGTCTCATCGAATAAATCACGTGATTTGGTTGTGTTTATTACAAAGTTTATACGTCGTATGTATTATTGTATTGTGTACATGTTCCCTTTTTTCATCATGTGTATATCATGTACGTGGGCATATGCCTACTATTGAAATATTATTAAACGGTATATATCTGTCGCGTGATGATAGCTGTTTCTGTGTCCATGATTATAACACTTTCGGCGGAGCACATTCTCCAAATTCATTCTCGAAAACAGGCAGTTCGATCAGCCGAGACAGCTCAGTCTTGGCCAATCAAACTTCCTGATTCGATCATTAGAACGCAGGGATACCGTTGGGGAAAATAAAAAAATCGCCACTTCAAAAAAGAAAAGAAAAAGGAAGAACCAATAGGATAAAAATAAACAATTGGCGATAAAAAATTACAACCGAAAAATTCGAAAAAAATAAATAAATAAATTGTAATTTTTTATCGCCAATTGTTTATTTTTATCGCCAATTGCGAAAGTGGCGATCGCCAGCGGAATCCCTGAGAACGGAGCATTATATGTGCTCAGAATGAAAGATTTATAAGCACAAACCCATAACATGTGCTCCGACATTGAACTCGACATAGTTTTGTTGACGAAACCTTATGTACTAAGCTTTACTTTGAGTACGATATAAGAGCACATGCTCATTTATTTATTATCACGAACGGCACTATGAACAATCATCCATTCATATATGGAACACCATACTATTCCCTTGGCCTAACTCAGCAAGAGGGGCAATCCTGTTTTTGTTATTACATGTTCGCATTCATAATTTCAACTAAATTGTACCACAATATGAAGTCGATACACACGTGTATCGGCGTTTTTCCCGCATTACCTCCGAAGACATGCACGGATCACTTTCACGGTATTAGGACAGCCTAAGCTGTCTATTGTCGACGATGTTTGGTTCTCGGTCTATTTAATTATATATACATGCACCAGGGATTCCGCTGGGGGGGGGGATAAAAAAATCTCCACTTAAAATAAATAAAACAATTGGCGATACAAAATTACAATTTTCGAATTTTTTTTTTTTAAGTTGTTTCCGAAAATTGTAATTTGTTATCGCCAATTGTTTATTTGTATCGCCAGTTGCGAAATTGGAATCCCTGATGCACAGTACAATCACATGTACGAGTATTCGTGTTTCTAGTATTAGGCCGTACAAAGTTCTTTCTCTGTTAACCCATTACATTCGGAATACACCTTTACGGGTATGAAATATTTTAAATATTTCATTTTTATTTTTCTTATTTCTCAATGAAAGGATATGTTGTGACCACTCATTTGAACCGTCTCGATGAGACGGTTCAAATGGTGGTCACGACATATACTTCTTAATACATATAAAGAAAATATTTAGTATTTTTCACAAACAAAATGACATATCCTCAGCATGAAATTGGTTAAGCGTCCGCGTGCGGGTAGGTTTTGAGAGTGGTTCTGTGAAAAAACAAACAAACAAACGCTGTATGCTATTTGAAACTATTTACTGGTGTAATATGAATAAGGGTTCATGAAGTTTTTAACATAAATTTACATTCTTTTTTTTTCAATACCTTGTTTGCTTTTACCAGATACGTAGGTAGGTTTTGGCCGTCTGGGTGGACGCTTCACAGAGAAATATAATGAAAACACATCTTGGTATTTCATTAGAATTGTCTCCAAGGAGACAATTCTAATGAAATGCCAAGATATGTTTTCATGGCTTGGCCTAATCACCTACCATGCTCAGTAGAAGAAGCACATATATGAGACACACCACGTGATTTTGTACCTTCGGACATCTGCGTTATTTCATGAAATACGTTTACAAAATTTATTATATTTTCCGTAAATTGCATCATAAGTTTACAAACAAAATTCGCATGTACTCTGAAAATTTTGTCAACTTTTGACTTGATTTATGAAAAATATTGTAAGTTTTGTAAACGTATTTAGTGAAATTACGCAGATGTCCGAAGGTACAAAATCGCATGACGTGTCTTATATATGGTTTCCTCATTAACATAAAACTATATAGGCTGGCGCCTGTGCTGGTCAGGATATACACCTGTCACATATATAGAGAATTGTAGGTTAGTGCCTTGAATTGGAAAAAATATCTGGCAAGGCTTAGGAAACGAGGCTCTGCCGCTTCCGTGCCGCACCATATATGCTGACCAGCACAACTATATATCCTCACCAGCACAGGCGCCAGCCTATCTAGTTTTATGTTAATGAGGAAACCATTATGAGACACGTTATGCGATTTTGTACCTTCGGACATCTATTATATTATCCCGTCAACACTACAAATAGCTTTAAAATGCAAAACATGCAAACAAATAACCCCAGCCGCATCCTCAAAATCAGAGAATCGAACCGCACATATTCATACGCAGTGATTAGGCATTGACAGGATATCAACAATGTTTCACGGCACCGTGTTTCACAGCACCGTGTTTCACAGCACATACGCACTGTGTTGACGGGATAAGTATCCATTTCACGTTTGCCATGACACACATATTGTCTAATTGTACATGTACTTCCTTCTTGTAACTTCTCAATGAGTTTGTTATTTAATTGTACATAAACATGCATAAATCTGTTTATCACATGAAATCCTTGTTATGCTGTGTTTTAACACATTTCATAAATATGTTATGACACACGTGTAATAACACTTGGAGCGCATTTGATTGGCTGGCCGCATCACCATAATTACGTATTCATATTATGCGCCAACGTTATGTCAAATGAATAAAATAGAGACGTTCCAAATGACGTCCGTAATAGCGCATCAAAACAATGATGTTTTGACGATGACGTCACCATGTTTTAAACGTCATTAGAAGCGTCCATGAGTCACTAAAATTACTGCAATTGTCAGAATGAGCTCCATTTGGTAGTATGAAGTATTTACAAACAGGACTAACCTGCTATATGGGCGAGAACAATAGTTTTAATCCTAGCAATAAATGTATTATAAATATGCCAATGGCATATTTATAATACATTTATTGCTAGGATTAAAACTATTGTTCTCCGTGGAGATTTCAGCTAGATGCGAAACTAGTAGTATTTCTCAATAAAAACATGTTTTGACAGCACTTCAGAATCATTTCCAATGGGAATGATTCTGAAGTGCTGTCAAAGCATGTTGTAAATGATTATAGTGCTGTCAAATCATGTTTTTGATGATAACAATGAAAATAAACAGCAGACGACAAAAACATTAAAATAGCGGTGTAAGTGTTAATATGAGATTTATGAAACTCGTCCGCAATATTATTCACCCCGCCAGAGGCTCGGTGCATAAATTGTGCGCGAATCGTTTCATAAATCTCATATCACTGTGGTGTACCAAACAGGACCACTGGCGTCCAAATATACTGTTCCCGCAGATTTCGTCCCGGAACAGGACCATATTTTTGGTCAAAATGTGTGGTTGTGACTGGAGATCTGTGGCCCGTTTCACTAAACTTCGTACGATTAATATGTTCGTAAGTGCAAATTCAAGATCGTCTGGAAATTTTAATTGTTGGATTTACATGTATTGAACATAGGCTGCATATGCAGTCTATGTTCAATAATTGTAAATCCAATACTTGTTTACAAGAAAACAGTGTTAATCATGTTAATGTGAAATTTACAGACTGTCATCATTTTGCACTTATGAATATTTTAGTCGTACGAAGACGTATGTTTTACCAGGCTAGAGGAAGGCACAAGCACAGCAGGGGCTAGTCTGGTTTATACATGATATAAGCCCTAGGAGGCCGTTTCCCTAAACTTCGTACGACTAAAAGGTTCGTAAGTGCAAAATTATGATAGTCTGTAGATTTCACATTAACAGTGTGTTCTTGTAAACAATTATTTGATTTACATTTATTGAGCATATGCTGCAGTGCATATGCAGCCTATGCTCAATAAATGTAAATCCATCCATTGAAATTTACAGAATATTACAAATCTGCACTTACGAACATTTTAGTCGTACGAAGTTTAGTGAAACGGCCCCCAGCTAGCGGTTATTCAGTTACAATAACATATGCGACGAGGCTGAACATCACATGAACTGGTCGCAATGCTCAATGTGTTGTATGATTGAAGCATATTGGTTATGTGTGGAGCTAAAGAATCTTAACAATTTAAGATAAATAGTTGCTGTCGTATACATTGAAAATACATATTTCGTGACATGTAAATACGCGGTCTGGCCTGGGTATATACTGGCACCCGTGAATAACGCGTAGCATGAGTGTTAAAACGGTTATACATTTCCTTCAAAATTGTAAAACTTTGCAGAAAGGCAGAGTAATACAATTTGCCATGCAAGCCAGAAAATGCCAACTTAAGGCTTAATAATTCCAGCACAAAAAGATTTACACAATTCTCTAACATTTGATTGGTCCGTAGCAAGTCTCTGTCCAAAATTTATATCCCAGTAAACGCCCATGCCGAACTACTTTCCGTAACCGTCAGGCGCAGTTAAAATAATTATTAAGAAAACGGAAAATAAACACATTTTCTTGATGAATTTATTTCAAATCCTGGAATTATAAGGAATGAATGGCCTTTAAGTTGAATTTATCGGGGATATAAACTTGGAAAAGTCGCGGGAATACTGGACGACGAGGTCTTAAAAATTACAATTTTCGGAAAAAAAAAATAAAAATTGTAATTTTTTATCGCTTCGTCCAGTATTCCCGCTACTTTTCCAAGTTTATACCCCGATAAATTCCACAAAAAGGCCATTCATTCCTATAATAAAAAAAAGAATAAAAGTTAGTGAGTTGTTTTTCAATTAATTTTGTATTTGTTTCTTTCTAATAAATCACTGGTGCTGCACTCACCGTTAGCGTAAATATTTCCTGTCGAAATAAGCGCCGGATTCCTGACGAATTCCAATTCAGCAACATAAGTAGATACTGCATATACACATTTTCGTCTAGTAACTACAGACTGTTTCGCGAAACCTGCCCAAATTGTACGGCTGTATAAACAATGCAAAAACTCTTCTTTTTTTTCGATAATATTAAATTAAAGCAAAATTTAAGAATGAACCTTCGTTTTATTTTATGAAATTTTATCAAATATTGATTTTATTGAGAAAAGCATTTTCACCATGTTAAATCCCCACACAGTGAAGATGTCTATGGGGATTTAACATGGGGACGTTTTTAAAATTTCAGAAATACTGGACCGATTTTCAAAATGTAACTTTTATTTTCTTAGTTAGATCATTTCCAAGCTATCGGTCAGATTTCTGAGTCAATTTCCAAATTTTTTCGTGCTTGACTCCTCCCACAGACCGACCCTCTACCTCATTTTCCCCCATGTTAAATTCCCATAGACAAATCAATTTTTCGTAATAAAATCCATGTTTGACCAAATTTCAATAAACAAAAAGAAGGCTCATTCTTAAATTTTGCTAAAATTTAATATTATCGAAATAAATATTGTTTAGCATTTTTTATATGGCCGAAAAATTAGGGCAGGTTTCGTGAAACAGACAGAAGATGACTTTATGCGATATCTCTAATATAAGTAAAGCTGAGTGGCATCTTATCAAGAAACTGGTATATTTTTCGACGTGAAACATTCTACGTCGGTGCGGTGCGCAGCAGTGGTATCATAACCATTTTACCACCCCTGCTACCATAACCATGTTACCATCACTGCTACGAGTTCAAGGTGTATGATCACGTGATACTAACAACAATACAAAGTACTGAAACTTCCAGATTCAAAGTACGTATTCTTTTATATTGTCCTTATTACGTAACGAATTTTGATGAAATATTGCTAAGCTGCATTTGGTGGTGTCTGTATTTTCGCCCAAACTTCTGTCGTTTTTTAGAAGAATCGATTTCCGTGTCTACCGACACGGAAATCGATTCTTCGCAAAAACAACATAAGTATGTGCCGAACTCCATTGACCACCAAATGCAGCTCTTGAAGACGCGTTTGCTGCGCCATATTTCATCAAAATCCGTTGCATTTTAAGGAAAATATAAAATAATAGTTACTTTGGAGTGGGCGACGTTGTTGTTGTTGTAACCACGTGATCACGCACCTTGGAGCTATGCTGGTTGATGTCGCCAAGCCTACATTGCGGAAATACAATGTATTACCATATTAACCAATATAATTGAAACATAGTGCTGCTGTCTCTTGGTACAGACACCGGGGTTATTTGTTATGGAATAAATGGTTGTGTACAGTACCGTGTGTTGTAATACATTTCCATCCCCTAGACGGCATCTCTGTGAGATACAGACATTAAAGGTACTTGCCCACTCAGTAGGCACAAAATGTTCTTTATAGGAATTAAATAATTGTATAATCGAGTCACTATTCCACCAGTTCTAAAAATTACGAGTGCCCGATATGCACCATTACGCCACGTATTAATTGGCATTATTAAACATGTTATATCAGACGTAAATTGTCACACTGATATCAGGGGCGATAACCGTGTTTCATTAAAATGTTAACGGACATTACTATTTATTATCTGCATTTATGTTTTGATGTGCAATGCTCATATTTGATAATCTGTCGAAAGTATTATTGTTTAGGTAACGCATTTAATTACATTGTAGTACAAATAATTAAAAAATATCATGCCTCATTTGCATATGAAAATAGCCTGATACCACCGCGAGTCACTGTCAGTAAAATAAATATTACTAAATGAGTATATCTGTATAGGGGCACTTGTAATGTTTAGAACTGGTGGTATAGTGACAATATTATACACTTATTTAATTACTCTAAATAACAGTTTGTGCCTACTGAGTGGGCATGTACCTTTAATGAGAAGCAGGCGTCCCTCAACCACATCATGACAGTAGTCAATGTGTATGATCACGTGGTACTAACAACAACAACAAGTACTGCAACTTCCAGAATCCATCTGATTCAAAGTACGTATTCGTTTATATTGTCCTTATTACGTAACGGATTTTGATGAAATACGGCGCATCAAACTCGTCTTGTTATAAGCTGCATTTGGTGGTCTCTGTATGTTCGCCCAAACTTCTGTCGTTTTTGCGAAGAATGTCTGCCGAACTCACTGGACCACCAAATACAGCTCTTTAAGACGCATTTGCTGCGCCATATTTCATCAAAATCCGTTGCATACTAAGAAAATATCAAATAATACTTTCTTTGGAGTGGGCGACGTTGTTGTTGTTGTAACCACGTGATCATGCACCTTGGTAGTAACGTTGTGTATGTTACACCCGCCACGACAAAACGTGAAAGTGAATGGGCGGAACGTCCCAGCAACAGCTAACGTCATATAGAGACGGGGACGACAGTTTAAATTCTCATCCGACAGACCAGTGGGATGGCAATAATTTGAAAGTATTTGTAATGCCCAATGCGAGGTTTGAACCCACAACCTCTGGATTGGAAGTCAGGTGTTCTATCCCATAGGACACAACCATCCACAGCCACGACAATAATGGGGTTATTGAGATCGATACCAGCAGCAGCGTCCATCAGATGATCAGAGTCGACAATGTTCGCAATGGTATCAGTGAAACAGTCCAGATGCCTCCGAATGAAAGCTGGTCTAATTAGATATAATCCGTGGCAGTATTGTGCTAGTTGATCAGGAGCTACAATCGGCACAAATACGAAAAGAATAGCCCTTGGTCGTGGTGGACTACACAGAGAGATACAATGTAGTTAACCCGAATGTTACAGACAGAAAATTCGGGTTACAATGTAGTTAATTTTAACAACTGTACTTTACTTGTTATATGTTATCTCCCTTGAGGTAGCATATTACGTCACGCAATTTCCTATGGGGGCAGCCATCGTGTCGTGCTACGCCTAAATGCCGAGTGCCAACTTATTCTATAGCGTTTTGGTCTGTCTTGCTTTGTATCTAAAACTATACATATACTATTCTCTAAAGTTTTCACAGTTGTGGGCTCAGTTTATCAGTTAAGTTCTGAAAAATACGAATCAAGACATTTCGGCTGTATGAATACAGCAGGTATTATCTTTAGTTCTCACAGTTAGGTAGCAGTGACCAGGTAGCAGTGACCAGTTAGCCGCCAGTTTTGTACAATCTTGTTCTGGGAGTTTCAAACAGTAATTAATTCTAGAGAAAACATATGGATGGGAATGGGTTTGCACCATCACAGTACATTTGCCACTGGATGATGATTGAGAAAATATGCAACTTTCAGTCTCTAGTTCCGCAAGTGATCAGTTTTTGTGGAGATGACATATTTCAGTAGTTCGAGTACTTTGATTTGCCACAGTACTGACCCCATCACAGAAACAAGTTCACAGCTCTAGGCTTACTCGATCCAAGGGAAATAACTAGCATTACGCGTCTCATCGTTGCAGACAGAAGTTGTTTCATGTGGATGCTATTAGAAACCGTCATTGCATTGAATTGCTGCAATTTCAAGGTGTATGATCACGTGGTACTAACAACAACAACAAGTACCGATTCAAAGTACGAACTATTTTATAGTGTCCTTATTACGTAACGGATTTTGATGAAATATGGCGCATCAAACGCGTCTTGTTAAGCTGCATTTGGAGGTCTCTGTATTTTCGCCCAAACTTCTGTCGTTTTTGCGAAGAATCTTCGCAAAAACGACACAAGTCTGTGCTAAACTACATAGATCACCAAATGCAGATCATGAAGACGCGTTTGCTGCGCCATATTTTATAAAAATCCGTTGCATATTAAGGAAAATATCAAATAATACTTACTTTGGAGTGGGCGACGTTGTTGTTGTTGTAACCACGTGATCATGCACCTTGAATTTACGATACATCTGAATAATAAATAGAGGATCTCAAACGAGTTTCCATTTTATATGAGATTTATGAAACGAGTCGTGCACAATGTATAGCATATATTTATAGCATAAAATTGCTGACGAGTTTCATAAATCTCATATAAAATGAAAACGAGTTTCAGATTTCGTTTATCACATGATTTAATACTCCAAATAGCAGAAAACTTTAATATTTCCGATACGTGTCAGTGAGAACACTATTTTCGCATTGAGTTGACAATATCCACAGAGAAAAATAGTGTTAATACTAGCAATAAACAAATTATAAATATGCCATATTATAGGTTCCAGTTCTGTGTAAGCACTCCATGTTACCAAACGGGAGCGCATTTTAACAATTGTAGTGATTTTACTGAATCATCGACGCTGTTAATGACGTTCAAAATAGAATGACGTCAACGTCTTCGTTTTATTCGTTTGGCATAATGTTGGCGCATAATACGAATCCGTAGTCAGGGTGATGTATGGAACGCCAAATCTACATAAACTCAAATATATATTGCTAGCAACAAATATTTGGAGCTAGCAATAAATATTTGGAGAGCTCTCGAAATCATTTGGAGAGCTCTCGAAATCAATTAATGATATCTCGAAATCATTTGGAGAGCTCTCGAAATCATTTGGAGCGAGCATTATATAACATTTGATTTGGAGAGCTCTCTAAATCATTTGGAGAGCTCTCGAAATCAATTAATGATAATTCGAAATCATTTAGAGAGCTCTCGAAATCATTTGTACCGAGCGTTATATAAATTTGATTTGGAGAGCTCTCTAAATCATTTGGAGCTATCTCTAAATCATTTGGAGAGCTCTCGAAATCATTTGGAGAGCTCTCGAAATCAATTAATGATATCTCGAAATCATTTAGAGAGCTCTCGAAATCATTTGTAGCGAGCATTATAAAACTTGATTTGGAGAGCTCTCGAAATCATTTGGAGCTATCTCTAAATCATTTGGAGAGCTCTCGAAATCATTTGGAGAGCTCTCGAATTCATTTGGAGATATCTCAAATTGATTTAGAGAGGGCATTATAAACTTGATTTGATGCTAACTCCAAATACCACTCCACGTGGGAACTGGAGGAAAAAAACAACACGCGCTCCCTTCCCGCGCTTTTAAAATCTCTGTACGCATGTGCACCGAGCCTATTAAAAACTTCGTAACCTTCAATATTTTTTAATTATTTTTACTAATTAAATGCGTCACCTGAAAAAATAATATTTTCGACAGACTATACAGTATGATCATTGCACATCAAAACATAAATGCAGAGAATAAATAGTAGTGTCCGTTAGCATTTTAAGGAAACACGGTTATCGCCCCCGATATCAGTGTGGACATGTACGTCTGATATAAAATGTATAATACTGTCAATAAATACGTGGGGTAATAGTGAATGAATGTCTATGTTGCCAGAAAATGTCTCAGGTGATGTCTCTGATATAAAGATAAGGGTGTGCCTACTGAGTGGGCATGTACCTTTAACGAACAAATCACTATTCGTAACAAGTAACACTGGCACAACAGTGTGAAACATGTCAGCATGGGTATCAACTTGGAACTGTCGGTGACAAAACGTCCCGAGTACACGTACTACACACGTACAAGTAGATACAGTCCTCAGTTCGCCTACATAACACTTGGAACTATTGTTAAGGTGCATGATTATGTGGTTACAACAACAACAACAGTGGCTGAATGTGTTGAAATCTTGCCCACTCCAAAGTAAGTATTATTTGATATTTTCCTTAAAGGTACATGCCCACTCAATAGGCACACACTGTTTTTTATATCAGAGACATCATCTGAGAAATTTTCTGGCGATATAAACATGCTTTCACATTCACCCCACGTATTAATTGGCATTATTATACATTTTATATCAGACATAAATTTCCACACGGATATCAGGGGTGATAACCGTGTTTCTTTAAAATGTTAATGGACATTACTATTTATTCTCTGTATTTATTTGTTCATGTGCAATGATCATACTTTATAATCTGTCGATAATATTATTTTTTCAGGTGACGCATTTAATTAGTATAAATAACTAAAAAAGATCATGCCTCATTTGCATATGAAAGTAGCCTGTTACCACCGCGCGTCACTATCAGTAAAATAAATATTACCAAATGATTATATATGTATAGCAGGCACTCGTAATTTTTAGACCTGGTGGAATAGTGACACAATTGTTCACTTATTTAATTCCTATAAAGAACATGTTGTGCCTACTGAGTGGGCATGTACCTTTAAAGGTGCATGCCCACTCAGTAGGCACATAAAGTTCTTTATATCAGAGAAATCATCTGAGACATTTTCTGGCAAATTAAACATTCATTCACCATTACCCCACGTATTGATTGGCTTTATTATACATTGTATATCAGACGTAAATTGCCACACTGATATCAGGGGCGATAGCCGTGTTTCTTAAAAAGTTAACGGACATTACTATTTATTATTTTATTTATTTTTTGATGTACAATGATAATATTTTATTATCTGTCGAAAATGTTATTTTTCAGGTGACGCATTTAATTATTATGAATAGTTAAAAACAATAGCATGCCTCATTTGCATATGAAAATAACCTGATACCACCGCGAGTCACTGTCAGTAAAATAAATATTACTAAATGATTATACATTTGTATCTGTATTGCGGGGACTTGTAATTTATAGAACTGGTGGAATAGTGCCACAATTATACACTTATTTATTTTCTATAAAGAACATGCTGTGCCTACTGAGTGGGCATGTACCTTTAATATGCAACGGATTTTGATGAAATATGGTGCAGCAAGCGCGTCTTCATGAGCTGCATTTGGTCGTCCCCGGAGTTCGGTACCTAATTATGTCGTTTTTGCGATGAATCGATGTTTTCAAAAGCTCTAGTGCTACCCAATGGCATTCCCAGCCACACCAGCCCTCGGGCGACAAAGTCGATGTGTATTTCTTCATGTAAATGTATTATTGTCACTTGGAAAAATGGGTGGTGTGCTCCTTGCGACCAATATAGACCCAGATCACCCTTGCATACGTGCAGTCCGATCCTGCTCTGCTCCGTTCATCAGTTAGCATGTGACACAGCCGTTCTAATTTATTATAAACAGTATCGATCATTTTCAAGCTGCATGGGTGCGCTAGTAGAGCAGGCGCTAGACTGGCCAAAATGGCAATACTCCAAATTTATCCAGTGATTTCCACATATAGGACACACCAACCTTGTGGAGCACCGGATCACGTTAGAATATGAGAACCATTTCAAGGAAGCTCATCGGCGAGTGTCACCTGGCCTGATCAGTGCGTTGCGTGAACATATCAACGACATGTTAACCTCTGGATCCATACGACCGAGCGAGAGCCCATATTCATCTAATGTCGTCCAAGTACGCAAGAAAGATGGGACCATCCGCTTCTGCGTTGACTTCAGAAATCTGAACAGACGCACCATAAAGGACGCGTATGCCATTCCAAGAGTAGAAGACACCCTTCATCTACTAGCCGGGCCAAATACTTCTCGAAACTGGATCTTCGGAGTGGCTACTGGTAGCTTGAACAACGAAGACAAACATAAGACAACCTTTCAAGTGGGGACGATGGGGTTTTTACGAGTTCAATCGCATGTCCTTCGGACTATGCAAAGCGCCCGCAACCTTCCAGCGTTTGATGGAGAATGCATGGGGACATTAATCTGAGAGATTGCTTAATTTATCTCGATGATACCATTGTCTTCTCCACTGACTTCGACCAACTAGAACGACTGGAAGCATTGTTCCAGCGATTTCACGACAGCAATCCCAAATTGAAGGCGTCGAAATGCGATTTTTTTTTTCAAGCGCGAAGTAACTTAGCTTGGGCATATAGTCTCGGAGGATGGCATAGACAGATCTGAAAACACCAGAGCGGTTTCTGAATGGCCAAGACCCAGGAAGCCAGAACATTCCTGTGAGTTACTGGTTATTACAGACGCTTTGTGAAGGACTTAATTTGCACATATTGCTCGACCCCTCAATAACCTCCTTGTGGGCCAAAGTAAGAACGGGAAGATTAAGAACGACGGGAAGAAGAAGACGACCTCAACGCCATTCCAATGCGAACCGCCACAACTGGACGCGTTCGACACACTGAACCAGAAATTGGCCGCCCCTCCAATACTGGCATATGCTGATCACATGCTGCCAGCTATGTATCGCATGTCTGCAATGAAATAACAAGTAATTATACAACTCAATTCTATTAAGCTAATAAACACGAATTTAAATCCACATATGTTGCTGAAAATTGGCACACACATATTCCATACTAGGGCAGCATTTGGTGTGCCATACTAGAAAAAAAACATATATCTTAATCAGTAATGTCGCAAGTTCATGAACATGACTTACACACGCACAACACATAGTATATTTACATCACAAAGAATGCAGTTGGTTTTACAGTTTCCTGTACAAACAGAACAAGCGTATTTTTTCGGCATTTTGGTAATGCATGAATATAGAAATTATAGACGATATAAAACTCCGTTTCGCCCGACACTCTCCATTTCGCCGGACATATTCTGAGCACTGTCATGTATAATGTAGTAGTATACAGGGTATCACTTCGTTACCGCGGGGGAGCACAAGCGAAGTAGACACCATGCAAACCCCCAAAGGGGGTAAAAAAGGGGATTTTTCACCTTAATTTACAGAGAAGAAACACACCCCCACTAGAAAGTAGTTGAAACCCTTACAAATCGGGGGACGGATTTTAATTATTTAATTAAGTAATTAAATAATTAATTAATTAAATAAACCCCACGGTGACTAATTTTGAGAAAATTGAAAAACGCCCTATTGAACAAAGACCACACATAAGTTAACAATTAATTGTTTTTCATTAATGAAAAAATATATTCATAATATATAGAAAGAAATAATGCATAATAATACACAAAAAGTTATAAGAAAAGTTGACCCGAATTTTTCTCGTCCAACGATTGGTGAGATAGAGGGTATAATGCCTATAAAATTACCACAAAGTTCTTCTCCTAAGATTTGGGAATTAAGAGCTGAGTTAGTAAGGATGGGGGTACCCTTTTCATATCGATTAAGAGAGACGGGGTTGAATAAAATAATAAATAGGGTAAAAAACGATGAATTTATGGAAAGATTTCGCAGAGCGTTCTCACGAGGTGTATTTAAGGGAATAGAAAATAAAGACGCAGAAACGATAGCACAGAATCTCGCTGATGAGGCCTCTTTAAGTCTTAGATGTAAAAACATTGGAAAACCTAAAAAGAGAGTTCAGAAAACTAGTTGGTTAAAAAATATAATAGTGGAGGGGGACGAAATATTGGAGGATTACAACCAAAAAGAAAAGAAAGTAGTCAAAGGACGTAGGTTAACCACAGTAACCCTGAGAAGAAAACTACTAGCAGACAACACCGACAGAATAATGTCCGAGGTGACCCCAATGTTAACTGGGAGTTTTTATCTTCGGTACTCGTTTTCTTACAGACTGGTTCACCTCGAGGAGAAAGATCCGAGAGGAAAGCCTAAAACATTGATATTTTATAAAAACCTTTACGGGAGTCCATGGTTCAGAGAATACGAACCAGTTAAAAAATGGATCAAGAAACAAGAAGAGTCTAGATTAAACATAGAAAAAATAGAGAGACCAAACACAAAATGGAATTTTGTAAGATGGGCAAGTGTAAGTGTAAAAATAATATATGGTACATTAACGAATGATGTTGGAATGAAGTCCGAAAAAGTAGCCGGAGGACAATTACCAGAGTGGTTGAGATACAAAAAGGGGATGAAACCACTAGACAAATTTAAAGATGACCACTGTTTATTCAAAGTTTAGCTCTTCATACAACAGAGGGGCTACGAGCCGACCGCTGTTTTACGAAGACAGAAGATTTACGATACACATACTTGAAATTCTGTAAGGAAAAAGGGTGTGACGCCCCAAACGGTCCAATATTATTTGAGGACATCAAGAAAATAGAAGAGTGTTTTAAAATAGGAATAGATGCGTACGAGCCTACAGAAGAGGGGACGTGGTATTTAAGAAATGTTGCGGCATAACTACGAAGAAGTTGGCACAAAGAAAATGAAAATTGGTATTTACAACGACCACGCATTTTTGATCACAGATATGAATAAAGTGTCAAAGAACTATTGTTGTGTTGATTGCAACCAACGCTTCACATAATCACATTGTTTAACAAGACACGCACAAACATGCATGAAATGAGAAACAAATATATCCTGCAAAGGAGAACAAATAGATAGACCAGTATCTGCGTTTGAAAGAGCATTTTATCCAAAACCTAAATGTAGTAAGAAGTCAATTACATGGATAAATTCTTTTCAGGGAGCACATATTCACACTGCAGCACAGTGAAATCGCGATGGCTCGAAATGCGATGGCTCGTAATGTCGGGCTCGCTCGAAATGGCGTCGCGGTCCCAATAATGTTCCCTATATATTTAATGTATTTTACATGCGATGGCTCGAAATGCGATGGCGATACCTGTCTGTGAAACGTGATTTCTTTTAAAGTGCAGTTAATTGCCTAAAGTGGTACAATTTTATCGTTAACGTTGTTGATGGCGATCATTTTCAATTTTAATTAAATAACAGCTCAAGGACATACGGCGATTTATTAAATATTCTCGGTTTCGTCCACTCGGAGTATTTAATAGAGTATGTCGTAAGTCATTGTTCGTTTTTCGTTTTAACTCCCGTGTTATTCGAGAGGCTACCAAGGAGTTACAACGAAAAACGCCCATTGAAAAGACCACTGTTTCGAGTGACGTCACAACCACCTGCTGCATTAATTATGTGCGCCGCTATTTATAGTGAATACTGGACCTTTTCTCCTTTTCGACTTTGATAATTATTGAAATAAAGACATTTTTTTTAATACATGCAGTTTATTTAATTTCGCATGCTAACTAATCTGCGAATAAATATTATAATTATCTAAAAATGGATACATTTTATTGTGCTTTGGTTATTTCCTAAATCCGACGGGTACAGTAGTCGGCAAATATAACAAAATCGAAATATGCGATGGCTCGAAAGATGCGATCACTCGAACAAAATGTGCGGTCCCGTGGCAGTTCGAGCCATCGCGATTTCACTGTATGTGGACACGGTGGAGAAAGAATAGTGGCCGGAACTCCTGTTGATGGATTTTGTTCGGAGACGGGCACAGTTTATCAATTTCACGTATGCTACTGGCACGGGTGTCCGAAGCATTGCAAAAACTGGAAAGAAAAACACACAAAATCGCTAGCGCGAGACGCGTTGATCAGGAAAGAGTTCAATTTAGTAACTATTTGGGAATGCGGGTATGATACCCTTTCACCTCCAAACTCTTCCTCTGTGATTGAAAACCCTCCTACAACCGTTTACCCATATCAGATTGTGTACGATTTTGAAGCTTATTTAGACAATTCTAAAGAGAAAAAGGACCCGTCTATAGAGCTAGAGTTTGTAAACGAACATGTACCGATAAGTGTAAGTATGGGAGATACGCTGTCGGGAACTATAACCCACATATGTGAAAATGATCCTGCAAAGTTGGTACACCTATTTATCGAAGATATACAGAGGCGAGGTAAAGAAATTCATGAGGTAGTGGGAAAAGATAAAATCTACGGATATCCCCCGGATTTGGACAGACTTTCGGCACCACAGAAGCGGGAGATTGAACGGTGGATTTCCCAAGTACCAGTGATTGGCTTCAACTCCAGCAACTACGATCTTAACTTGATACAAAAGTATCTAGTGGGGGTTTTAGCGGATACAACTAAGAAAATATTAGTTGGAAAGAAAGCTAACACAACTATTTTCCTATTTACCCCAGAATTTAGATTTTTATATGTAAAATTATACCTAGCTCCGGGTATAGATTATGACCGATGGATAAAGGCTTACGGATGTGAAGGAGAAAAATCCTTCTTTCCATACGAATGGTTTGATTCCCCCAGATAAGTTGGACTACGAGGGGTTACCACCACTTAAAAATTGGGGGAATAAACTAAACCCAACTAAAATGATAACCAAAAAGCAGCTGGAAGCTTGCAACAATATTTTCAAAAAACTAAACATGAAGACTTTCAGAGACTGGTTGAGGTACTACAACGATTTGGATGTTGGGCCTTTTCTTGAGGCAATTGGAAAAATGTCCCAATTTTACAAAACAAAAGGGGTTGATATGTTTAAAGATGCAGTTACGCTTCCGGGGGTTGCCTTACAATACATTCTCAGAGGAACAATAAAACAATATGTAAAAACGTATGCAACAAAAGAGAGCAATGCCGCAGACGGGATCTGCCCACCACTATTTGCACCGGAGGAAGGAACCTATCAAATGTTGAAAGGCGCCTTGGTAGGAGGTCCGTCAATTGTGTTCACAAGACACGCTGAAGCGGGGGTTACTAGGATTAGATCAACCCCAGAGGGTAATGGAAAACTCTGTCAGGCGGTGTTGGGATTTGACTCGAACGCTTTGTATTTATCTACGCTGAATAAAGACATGCCTTGTGGTAAGGGGATTCTCTATAACACACATAAACCCCATAGCCCACAAACAATAGCTTACTTTTCTAAAGCCGTTTATCCGATGCATGGTTCGGATTTGCGGAAGTAGATATAGAAGTACCCACCTCCCTTAAAGAGAAGTTTTCAGAAATGTCTCCAATAGTTATCAATCGTGTTGTTGAGGACAGTGAAGTACCAGACCATATGTTGGACTATTTAAAAGCTACTAACCGCACAAGAGGAGAGGGTAAGAAACTAGTAGGAGCAATGTCTGCTAAAAAAGTATTGTTGTACGCACCACTTTTTAAATGGTATTTAAATCACGGATTAAAAATAACCGGCCTCCACAGGGTTATAGATTACAAGGCAGGAAAACCGTTTGAATGGTTTGTTAAGGAGGTTACAGCAGCCAGGAGAGCCGGAGATGTTGACAGCTCCAAAGCCCCAATTGCTGACATAATGAAACTACTAGGAAACTCCTGTTGCGGGAAAATGATAGAATCCCCAGAGAACCACCTCAACACAACCTACACTAAAGATGAAAAATGTGTGGATAAAGCTTTAAGATCAGCGTATTTTCACGATCTAGAGGAAATAGGAGACGCTTACGAGATATCTTCCAGAAAAGTAAACACTTGCATGACGCGCCCATTTCACTGTGGGATCGCCGTTTATCAGTACGCAAAACTAAGAATGTTAGAGTTTTATTACGATTTTATGGATAAGTACGTAGATAGATCTGATTTCGAGTTAATACAGATGGACACGGATAGTTTGTACATGGCTGTTAGTGTTGAAAACGGAGGATTAGATGGTGCGATAAAACCACACCTTCTAGAAAGTTTCAATAAAAATAAAGACGACTGGTTAGCATGGGACAAATGGAGTAATAGAGAACCAGGGCTTTTCAAGACAGAGTTTCAAGGGGATCGTGCAATCGCACCACCCAGCAAGTGCTATGTTGTTGAGAAATTGGACACCTCCCAAGTAAAACATTCCGCAAAAGGGTTATCCGCCAGGCAAAACACACTTTCATGGCGAAGGTACACGGAAGCCCTGGGGATATAAATATGGGTATGAACAGGGGTTTTAGAATGAGAGACGGGATTATGAAAACTACGATAAGAGAAGAGTTTTACAAGACGGAATTCATACAGAACCGCTTTAGGAAACCATTATGAAAGAGTAGAGAGGATAGTTTTACACAATATAGGAAATTGGGAGGCCTTTTTTGTGTCAAATGAACACCATTCTCAAATTTATACCAAAAAATAATAACTACTCATTCTCGTTACACGATTATGTGAATTATTATACTTACACGGCCTCCACCAACACCTTTCTATCGGTATTCCAACAGGGCGCTTATTTTCAAGTCAACAGGTTTTTTTCCCCAATTTTCTCTCGATATACCCATTAAAAATTGGTCATATTTCCACAGCTCTGTAAGACGTCTGGTTCCAATATGGTACTTCTTTCTAATTTCGTAGGCAGGAACAATTCCGCGAGACTGCAGAATATCTATCAACACTTCCCGACTAATAACAGATTTAGTCATAATTCGTTAAGAACTACTTATTATACAATACGGGGAAAATAATGTTCAACATAAATTCACAATTGAGAAATACTTTTAATAGATTAATCCATATCCAGATCCTGGCGGAGAGTGAATATTGTGGGATTTGTTGTTATCTTAGGATTAATTGTAGCAAACCGGGTATCAACCCGTCTAGCAGGCTCTTTTTTATTATAGAACACGTAAACAACAACACCAACAACCCCCGCTACAGCGGCAGTAGGTAAAAGCCAGCTTGTTGGTGAAGCAATTTCCTTTGTTTTAATCACTTTTTTACATTTTAAATTATCTAGTTGTTTTAAAAGTGTACGAATTTCTGCAGGGTCTTCTGGCTCTTCATTATATTCTTCTTCTTGCGCAAGTTTTTCAAAAAGATTCTCAGCTTCTTTTATTTGAGGGCTCTCAAAACCTTTATCTACACATTTTTCATCTTTAGTGCAGGTTGTGAAAGTTTCGTCTCTATCAAGACCGCCGTTCCATAATTGTTTAGGTCGATTACTACCGATTCCATACTTTTTCTTCAACGTGTTCGCATCTGCATTACGCAAACACGTCTTATTTGGAATTAATAAATCACTGAACTACTTTCGGCAAGGGAGATAATCAATATCACGCGAACTATTTTCATACGAGCCAAGCGGATTGTTCTGTTTATGATTAGTATATATAGTTTTAAGCTATCTCCTGTGATATATAATGATACATTACTTTGTTATGTTATGGGTACTAATACATGTTGTTTCAATAGCGTATCTCTGTAACGGTATTGTTGTAGATGGGGTTGCAAATAATTTAATAATTATTACGTTCAAATGGTGGCGTAATACTGATAGCACTTCTGTATAACTGTGATTGTCATAAATGGCGCAACAGTCGCGAGGTTAAGGTCGCCGACTTCAATGATTTAATTACCGATTTCCGAAAGGGTCGGGGGTTCAAACCTCGACGTGGTATAAAAAAAAATTCTCCATATATATTTTTTTTGTGATTTTAATTTTTTTTAATATTTTCACAATTTTATGATTTTAATAAAAATACCTATAAATTTATAGAAACTTACCAACAATTAAAAGTGTCTGTCTTTAAGTAATATATACACAGACAGTTTGTTACTGATGTTTTAAGTTTAAGTAATATATACACAGACAGTTTGTTACTGTTTTTTTTAAGTTTGATGTACTGTCTATACTGTCTATACCATATAATGTTTTACTGTCCCAAAATCTTTTTTTTTGGCTGTCACAATTAATTAATTTTCGGACAGCAAACATTTTTTTATGAATTTGAAATAATTATTGTCCTCCATCTGCTCACAACACTGTTCGAACTGCGCCTGTGGCTACCACGATCAGAATTCACTGGCCGCAAACACAGTAGCCATCGGCGTCTATTTGATTAAATTATTATTTTGTATTTTATTTGAATTCCGCGTGAACGCTGCATTTTGTGTCAACACCATTTACAGAAAATATTGGTGATTTTCTAAACGAATATCGGAGAAATGCGGCTATATATTTTGTCAATTTTCAACACCATTTACGGAAAAAAATTACTGATTTTTTAAAACAATATCGGCACAACTAAATACGGTGATAGAATTTTTGTCAACTTTTCAACACCATTTCCGGAAAATATTACTGATTTTCTAGAAACAATATCGGCGAAGGTGTATTGAACTACTCTTTATTTTAAATAACCGGCCGTCTAATAGATCTGTGTATAATCGAGAGTATATCGTTAATTGTCATGTTGTCTCCGACAGTGAGGTGTTGCGGCACACATCAAAACGACACGTCAATTTCAAAACATTGCCTAAGGGTCACAGCTGTGTGGTGTCATCAGATCAACACCTCGTCACACACAACTACGCATTATCGATTTTTTCCCCACACAAAGCGACGTGTATTTACAACTAGATCTGTGTAATGTGTCGGGTGTAGCCAAAGACCATACATAAATTCGTAATTAGTCACAGATGTAGCCTTAAAATATAATCGATTTCCTTAAATTACGTCCGCATGTTGACAGATATTTCAGAGCAGACGTCATCGTAATTTGCCGTTATTTATTTCCAAAATTAACCATATATTCTGTAAATGGCGTTGAAAGTTGACAATAAATTAAGACCAGATCAGTACGTTAAATCGCTATCGACGACAACTGACGATCCGATGAGAGAGTAATACCGTTTAAGCGTATCCAGTGTTAAATATACATCGTTATTTTTTTATGACTTTCGTAGTTTTTACCGAGAAATTCAAACCGTTTCCAATTATTGGGGAACATAATATCATGATTAGCACATCGTTTCACTAAGCGGGGGCTACTCAGGAAATGGGATCACACGGTCTATTGTTTACACTGGATTAATGGCGGCCTCCATGAGGTCTCAGGTAAATCTTATTTTTCAATAATACGACTGTGGTTTCTTCCTTTTAGTGATAACCATGTTCCAGCCGTTAACACTTATTTAGCAACATTACTTATTATGTAGTTAGTCTGAACATTCTGCAGAGAAATCTGAATTGGACGGAATCGAGCGTTGTTTAAACTTAGTCCGGTTCATATGCACAGGTCAAAATATGAACTGAAAATGGCGCTTTGTGTGACAGAAATCCGTACGCGCGATTTTGTTATAAATATCACATACAGCGAAACAGCGGTAGCATCTACTGTTTTAATAATATGCATACATATTGTAATTAATGTTTAATAGTGATATACTTATGAATAATATACGATACTATGGTTTATACTCCAGCACTATGTTTTTATTTTAGGCTGTGTGATTTGCCTCAATATAAACTGGATTAATTAATACTTATATTCATGCGCTTCATGACAACATCATTACATTTAAAATATACAAATATTACTTAAAGGGGTACCGATATGATACATTTTAATAATATAAATATTGAAAATACACATTACAATCGCTTACAACATAAGTTATTGATTGAAAATAGTCACTGCATCGTGACCTATTTGACCGCATTACCTATTTCGCGGCAACCTCATCAACCCCCTGATTACATAGGTAACCGGGGCTTTGGTGAGGTAGGCTCGCTAATACAATGTTTGCGTAATGGGTTTTTCCACGTGCCGAAATAATTTCTTGAATATCTTCATGAGATAAGTAGGACTTTGTCATTTATATTTTCTACAAAAGCTTCTATACACTAGCCGCAGAAAGTTACTCGAAATGCTCGAAATTCTAGAAATGCTAGAAATGCTTAACAATTACTGAGCAATGCTTAACAATTAATAACAAATACATAACAATGCTCAGCAAAATGCTTAACAATTACTAACAAATACACAACAATGCTTAGCAAAATGCTTATAGTCGAGTTGCCAGATTGAGGACCATGTTATTGTGAGAAGTGTATTGTTTTTTCATGGTTTCATACTCACATGGGTCTATGGAAAAAATTTAGCTTGGTTGTCCAAGCGACAACTTTGGGGAACTCCCATAATTTGCATAAATCCAAGATGGCCGCCGCGGACGAGGGTGAAATATAACTTTTTGACTAGTCAACTTAGAATCACATGTGATACCTCTTTTCTATATAATTTTGACCCGAGGAATCCATTTCTGTCGTCAGTTCTGTAATTTGGTGTACCATGTAAGGTCAGAGGTCAAGTTCAAGGTCATTTTCAGTCAAAAAATAGTAAAATTATGATTAATGCCCTAATGAACCAATTATAATGACTTTGAGTGTCCATCTCCTGATTTGCCATTGCTCTTTATCAATTAATTGACATTTACTAGCGATTTCAGGGTCAATGTCCTGCTGTAGGGGTCAAGGTCACGTTAATTTGGACTTGATAAGGTGCACCAAATCATAAAATGCCATATATACCGATAATAATTTAACAACCGATTTTGAAGGACTTTGAGTCTATTTCATACTTTTTCATGATGCCGAGTTGACTGACAAGTGTTTCAGTATGACTGGCTGATATATTGATTGATTGATATATTGATTGACTGGATGAATGGAAAGTTACGTCCGTATAACAACCAGTGTGTCGTACACCTTCATGTGGGATTCGCCAAATCAGCACTGCACCAGCCCTGACTTCGATAGCATGCCCAGAGGCCATGTGCCGTTATAACACCATATCACTTAGCCACATTCCGTATAAGGGGTAATAAACTGATTCAATTATCACGGACACAAAACCATAAGGGCCGAACCAGGTGAAATTTAATTTCCGAAAGGATGAACAAGCACTGCAGGCGATCCACCCCACACCACTGGGGGTGACGGCAAAACTAACAATAGCCTTATGGTCGTACTGTTACGGATAATTACTAAAGTCAAGCATCCATAAAGCACAAGTAGAGTTTAGCATAGTAGCCCTTATCATTAACGTTATGTTATATTAACAAATCAAGCATTGCGCAATCCTATATATTCATCATAAGAATCAAATGAACTGGTATTGTCAACTTCCTCGTCTACTTCCAGTCTCCCATCATCCACCTCGATTTCATCCTCCGCTACTAGTCTCCTGAATGGGTTAAAGCATCCGTCACTGCATGTACACGCGCAGTACACAGTGCATGAGATCTTGCCATGGTGACAGCTGCAACTTTCCTGTACTGCATGCCTTCCCCTCCGCCTTGCAGCCGCACCGCACTACAATCCATGAGATCCTTGGGTCCTGGTGGCTGGTCAGAGATTGCTGGTGCTGGGATGTCGTCTTTAATGTCCCACCCATACTTCGTGATGTCAAGTTCAGGTGGAGCCTGCTGGTCAGCCGATTTAGCAAGTATTGTCCTGTAGTGGGCGCGCAAAATGTGGAGGAAGAGATTGTCCTCAGTTGGTGGAGCGACATGAGTTTGAGCAGCTTTCCAGATTTCCCTGTGTACAGACGGTACCTCGCCTCACTCATTGTGGTTTCCTGTCGCTGCCCATAAAGAGCACCGAAGAATGCCTGGCCAGCTTCCATCAGCTGCGCATTGGTTGCATCAAGCTCCCCTAAGGATGAGTACAGACCAGGGAAGTCTCCAGCTCGCAGCGTCTTCAAGGCCGACACTTTCCCCTTGCCGTACAGGTATGATGTGGTATCTGAGCCAGTAAGGTAATGCATTCCCAGGATCTGTAGGCACTTTGGGCCGAGTGGGCACAGGTGGCATTGATATCCCATACAGTTCCATTCCATAGCTCCATCTGCACTGTGGCCTGGATATTGTGTGCATACACAAAGTAGACGAGCAGCACGAATACATCAGTGTCATCTGAGAGGATACGGATCACTCGCGCGTCGGACTCGGCAGCCATGAGTAGAAACGAGTGATCGTAATGTCCGCTTCATCATGAGCGAACACACCATCGGTATGGCTCTCCAATGTGACGCCTTCGCCGAAGCTGAACTTACTTAGCACTTTCGATAGTTGCAACTTGTTGTGCTTATTCCTCATGATGGTATCCTCGACTGGGCAGCGGTGTGTTGATGGTGAGGTCGTAGCAGATGGAACCGAGGCCAGCACGTCGCATCCGCTCATGGTCCTTCGCAGAAACGTCGTGGTATTTGTCAAAGACTAAGACCTTATCGCCAGTTAGAGAGGACAATACTGGTCTTGATGGACTCCACGAGGACGGACGCGTCTCCTCTGAATGGCCAAACGATGTGGTAGAGGAGTTGGCTCACATCGACAATGGTGACGTCAGCTGGTGGTGGTTGTAGTGTCGGCACGCAGAGTTTGTGGGCCAGTGGTGCTTTGCTGCCTTTCCTTAGGCGACCATATTCGTCAATAAGGGATGGGGGTACCGGGCACAGCTCGTACTGGAAGATGGGTGCTAGCTCTATCTGCCGTTGCTGTCCGACGGTTAACAGTCTGAGGAAGATAGTCTCTAGGTCGTAGATTGTCTTATCCCCCACTTTCACACCTTTTTTCATGTGCTCCATAGTCTTGATGGGGCTAGAGATGGTTGCATGGAATCCGTTGGGGAGAGATGCCCTGAACTCTGCAGACATTCTCTCGCCTATGTCGACCGATAGCGTAACATTCACCTCGGCTTCAAGAGGAGCAAATCCACCGTTGGCGATGTTGTAGAGGTGTGGCGACTTATTCTCCAGCGGATGAGACATTTTGGACAGCTCGATCGCGATTCGACGTCGGTCATCTGCATCCATCTCTCTCCTCTTCTTCCCCTCCTCCTTGTGACGTGGTCCACTTTTTTGTATTACTAGCTTCGCTCTCCTTGACTGGGGGATCAGGATAGACGTGTTCCATGGTGTCTGAGATGTAGGCGGTGACAGGAAACGAGTCAATCCACTCTGCGACCATCTCTGGAGAAAGGGTCATACCCTTGAGGCCTCCCTTGCCGATTCGAATGGCAGTTTGTTCCCCGAACTGGTCAGAGCTCACGCCATTCCAGCTGCCCTCCAGGTGACGACACACGAAGGCACCTGACATGAGCTCCGTCTTGGCTACGGGTGGCAGCAGGTGGCGCATCTCGAGAACGTGCTGGGTGATATAGCGGGCGTAGTGGTGGTGGCCAGCAGCGAAGAAGTAGGGGAGCATACGCTCGAGCGTGAGCTGCTGCAGCAGGAAATTTCCTTCTCTCTCGCTACGAATCAGCTGATGGACGAGCAGAGTAGGCTTGATCAGGTTATCGACCCAGTGCCTGCCAGTTGGATGTTGCCGACATGTCTTAGGTAGTCGTCCATGTCCTGAAATGTCTTGGGACCAGTGGTGAGGGAGTAGCTCAGAACGGAGTGTATAAAACTCGAAAAACCATTCCGGAACCGCTCGCATGGCCCGAACCCAAGACTTGCCGCTCATGATTCCCGCTATCCCTCCGAAGCGTGAAACTGATGAGCTCAAACACCTGAACCGCACATGAGTTTGCCGATGCAGCCACAGAAGGACTGCACGGTGTGCATGATTCCTGGCCTGAGGATGATGTTTTTGAAGCGATCAATGTCATTCCACTTGATTTGGCAGGCCACCATGTACAGCTGCATGTCGACGGAGATGTGGACATATGACATCCCCATGTCAGCCAATGACGTCTCAAGGTACTGCAGCGAAGTCAGCACTGTGTCCGGGTGAGAGGCTTTGGCGTCGATAAGGGGTCCGAACATGTAGGTACTCGCTGGCTTCATCTGAGCTGGATCATAACGTGCCTCCTGATTATTGAATCCACCCCACTCCATTGCGTTCTCGTTTGTGTTGAGCGTGTTGAGCGTGTTTAGCCACTTCATGTCCTTCTCTTGCGCAGTAGTTAGACTCGCCTGCCGATCAGAAGCTTCTTCATAGGAGATGCCAGAGGTGACATATACAGCTGGAGGTTTCACCTTGGTCGGCCCGGTGTAGTGCTGCAGAGGAAGGCTGCCCGACGAACTGCTGCTGGTCCTAGACTGGGCGGCTTTCTTAGAGAGTCTGGGAATGATGAGACTGCTCTTCCCTGGCTGAGCACGGCCATACTCCAGAATACCTGTAATTAAACCACAAGCATTGCTTAAAACGTGGGTCGTGACCCATAAGATTAGGCTTCTATACCAGCATTGGCTGTATCGGCCAGTCTCTGCTATTGATCATTACAACATTGTTGGTCTAGATACTAATTTTGAACATGCTATATGTGTCCTCTTCTGTCTGGATAGGACCCACAAACGAATGCATTGGGTAGGTTTGTTACTAATGTTGAACTGACTTATACGATAGCACAATCAATTTTTATGTTGAATACTCTGCATTTTATCTACTTTACATTTTGATTTATGAGCATGTGGTACAACTGAGCAACGTGACGTCAAAACGATAAACTTCCCAAACAGAAATCGCAAGCTTATTCTGTAAGCTTGCAGCAAGCTTGCCTTGCAGCAAGTTTGCAGCAAGCTAAGAATACTAGCTTGCGGTAAGCTTGCTGCAAGCGCGCAGTTGAAACGCGCGGCAAGGTAGTCGCAAGCTAGTATTTTGGTTTGGGTTCGCCAAATATAATGTAGCGAACATTAAGTGGTTTCAATGAAAGTAACTTGTGAAATTTCAAGGGCGATATACTGGTTGTAAGAAATGTCTATACCTGCGGGATGAGGTTGCTGGAATTCATGTGAGAGGACATGGGTAGTACGTCGACCATTGGGCGTGAACACCTGGAGATCGAGATTGTCAAACCATGCGAAGATAAACGCCGGACAGTTCTACACAACCCCATGAACCGGTGGAGAAGCTGTGCATTGTCACACAGAAAGTGAGCGGCCGATTTTCGGAATCTGAGGACCTCGTCGTATGAGGTTGTGAAACCGTGTTCATGGAGGAGCCTGAGAAGTTCGGAACTGCCATGTCGGTGCTGCAGTTTGACGGCCAGTCCTAATGTTGTCTGATTTCTGGTACCTGTAACGTGACTCTGAATTGACTGGCTCAGACTAAGAGATTTCTTGGTCACTTCACCACCGGAAACCCAGGTCCGAAATTAACTTCAACAAGGTTGAGCTTGTCGCCTTGATTGTGTTGGCCTTTGTAAACTCGATAGGTCGTAATTGGCACTATTGTACTTGACCGACCGTGCTTCCTTCCTGATCTGCCTCACCACGGAATCGATGCTGGCCTCATCTGTGTCACTTACACTTACTACCTTGAGACATTTAGCAAAGCACTCACGGTAACCAACAATGGAAGCACATCCGTCTACCCGAACAACGATAACGTCTTTGCTCATACAGTCTGTCAGCTTTCGAAACATGTCACGTCGACAGAGCTCGCCACCTAGATCAGAGTACAGGGAATGTAGTTCAACACTGTTCCATATTCTAGAACTGTCATGGTTCATGCACCCAATGACTTGCTTCAGAGCATTTTCATCTACACTACCAGTTGGCAAATCAGCATATTTGGGGATTTTCATGAAACTGTTATAGCAGCGTACATGGTACTTGCACTCGGCGGAAGGTAGGTCATACACAAAAGCAATGTGCAACTTGACCTTTCTAGCGATATCGTCATTACGTTGCTCAGCAACATCAAGGATGACATCTTGCAAAGTTGGGAGTGGGTTTATGTTCTTTGTCAAAACGTTATTTTGTTAAACACTCACGAACACGGTCCCATCTCTCTGGGTGTCTCTCATCCACGGGTAAACATTCATCACCACAGAATATACAATCACGTTTGTAATCGAACACACCAGTTGTCTGAGTATGAGATCTAGTCGTCACCCTACCACCCTCATCTGCAGCCTTTCTTTTCTGTGACTTTTTACGTCTCTCAATAATAAATTTTGATGTATAAGTACAGTAGCAGCCTTTGTGGCAGACTATGATTGCGGCATCACCACCATCATTAATAATGTCCTGTAGCTTAGTCTGCAGGTTCATCATCTCCACGGGCTTTGGCGGAGTCGATGAGCCTGTTGATCCCACGCTCACCGAATTGGTGTCTGTCTCCACCTCCGTGACACACTGGGAGAAGACATCTCGAGTCAGCCATACCTGAAATAGCAAAACAGTATACTGCATTTTGAAGGTTTGAGGTGGTATTTTTGTGGACCCAGATGATATTGACCTTGAATGATAGTACATGTATATGACATTGAACCCAAAATTAAAGGACAACGAAAATAACTCGTTTCACAGTAGATCTGAAAAGTTTAAATGTAATTAAAATAAAAGTTTACATATGCATTTGTAATTACAATTGTTTCAGTTAATTAGTAAAATAATTGCAAGACCAACACTAAAAAAAAATGGCCAGGGGTTCCCTAGGGCGGAGCCATTTCAGTTTTCCTCCAACCCTTTACCCGGGACATCATAAAATGTCCATCCCGTGGAAAATATCAACACGCGAACACCAATGACACAACTATTTACAATAGTATATGAACAAGGGACCAGCATTGAGAACTAGATTTGCGATATTCTGGACATACTTATGTTGTATCATGTTATAATAAGTTATAATTACCGCAAGATGTACGATATCATTTAGTCGGCGATGAGCCTGTTGATCCCACGCTCACCGAATTGTGTATCGTATCCACCTCCGTGACACACTGGGAGAAGACATCTCGAGTCAGCCATACCTGAAATAGCAAAACAGATATGAAAAATGTAAATGAAAATTAAAATAAAAGTTTACTATACATTTGTAATTAAAATTGTTTCAGTGAATTAGTAAAAATATTCCAAGTCCAACCCTAAAAAAAAATTGGCCAGGGTTCCCCTAGGGCGGAGCCATTTCAGTTTTCCCCCCCCCAACCCTTTACCCGGGACATCATAAAATGTCCCTCCCGGTGGGAAAATATCAACACGCGAAAACCAATGACACAAATATTTTACATTAATATGAACAAGGGACCAGCATTGAGAACTAGATTTGCGATATTCTGGACATACTTATGTTGTATCATGTTATGATAAGTTCTACTTACCGCTAGAACGTGGAGAACTTCAAGATCATCCTTGTTTTTTTCAAGTTTGGTGTTCGAAAAAACTTTTGTTGTTGTTGTTGTTGTTGTATTCCGAGTTTCCGCCGCTGACTTTTCGGCGCACCCCTTCAAGCCACAAGGCAGGAAGGGTGGTTACACGGATCGCCCCCGCAGAAACTGCGCCCGGTAATAGGAGTGATACACACACATCATAAGCGCATCAATGAGGCTGAATATTGGTGAAAATAGGCGAATTCGAACATTTTCAGCTAAAAATGACCTTGAAATATGCCATTTTCAATGTTTTGAGGGATTTTGGGGTCCAACTGACCTCGACCTTCACCCCAAGTGTATGACATTCACCTCCAATCGCTCTGAAAAGTGACACTACGTTACACAGAACCATGGAAAACTTTACAATACACTTAAAGATCATGAAACTCGGATTATTATGATGTTGTTTTACCATTTGTAGGCCGAAATGACCTTGAACTTGACCTTTGACCCATAATATGACCATGAATCACAAAATTGACGTCAGGAAACGATTCTCAGGTCAAAATGATATAGAAAAGAGGTATCACTTGTGATTTCTATGTTGACTACTTAAAAAGTTAGATTTTCCCCTCGTCCGTGGCGGCCATCTTGGATTTATGCAAATTATGGGAGTTCCCCAAAGTTGTCGCTTGGACAACCAAGCTAAATTTTTTCTATAGACCCATGTGAGTATGAAACCATGAAAAAACAATACACTTCTCACGACAACAAGGTGGCATATAGAACATATAAGGGTGGCAACTGGACTATTAACAATTACCAACAAATACACAACAATGCTTAACAAAATTACAAAGGGGGGAGTAAGCACATTTTAATATTTTGAAAACACAAAGGGGGGAGTAAGCACAATTTTATTTTACAAAATTACAAAAGGGGGAGTAAGCACATTTCAATATTTTCAAAAACACAAAGGGGGGAGTAAGCACAATTTATGTTTTACAAATTACAAAGGGGGGAGTAAGCGCAAGTTTATTTTACAAAATTACAAAGTGAGCCAGAACCCCCATCTTAAATTTATTGCTCGAAAGGCTCGTTTTATGCAAAGGCTTGCTCGAAATGCTCGAAATGCTCGTGTTGCTCGTTCCAACTACCAGTTACAAGTTAGAAATCAGTTAGAAATCAGTTAGAATCAGTTAGGTTGTAGTTAATTCGAGTTTAATGTGTCCTTAGGTTTTTAAAGTGTATAAGTAGAGTAAGATGCGTATATATATCAAATAATATACCAATTAATTGTAGTTTAAAGTATAATAAAGAGTATTTTAAGTAACCGGTTGTGTTTCTTCTCTGTAAATTAAGGTTGAAAAATCCCCTTTTTTACCCCCTTGGGGGTTTGCATGGTGTCTACTTCGCGTGTGCTCCCCCGCGGTAACGAAGTGATACCCTGTATACTACTAATGTTGATATAAAATCAAATTATGTAAGAAAATACCCATTTTTTTTCAACAATATATTATACATATACAACTTTATAATAGATATAATATAAAGTAAAAAATTAGTTTTATGCATTAATTAGCAAATTATAGACGATATAAAACTCAATTTCGCCCGACAATCTCCATTTCGCCCGACGTATTCTGAGCACTGTCATTTATAATTTTGATATAAAATCAAATTATGTAAGAAATTACCCAATTTGTTCAATTATTATTTATACATATACAACTGTATAATATATATGATAAGTAGAATATTAATTCATGCATTAATTAGCAAATTATAGGCGATATAAAACTCCATTTCGCCCGACAATCTCCATTTCGCCTGACATATTCTGAGCACTGTCATTTATAATTTTGATATAAAATCAAATTACGTAAGAAAATATCCATTTTTTTCTCTCAATTATTAATTATACATATACAACTGTATAATAGATATAATAAGGAAAAAAATATTTTCATGCCTATAACAGGCGATATAAAACTCCATTTCGCCCGACAACCTCCATTTCGCCCTTTTCGCCCAATTCGTCCTTCAGTCATACCCGCGACAGCCATTGCGCCCGGAGAGCTCGCGATATCGAAACTAGACGAAAACCAAGTGGGCTCGAAAACCGGGTGGGGGACTTTTACTGTAGTTCAACTTGAACTTCAAGTTAACAACATGTAAGAACACAATTATACTGTGTCACACCTGAGGAATACTAAAGCGGAGTACGTCATGAAAAAGTTATCATCTAGATCTAATTTCTTATAGGAAACAGACAACCAATTGATTTCCCATAGACCCACATTCACACAAACATGACAATCGCAAACTACCTGCGACAAAATCAATTGTGTTACTTCCGTTCCTGGAGTCAGTGACCTAAGCCGGTTCTAGATCCATGCCAAACACGGGGTCATGTGGGTTGATTTTCATGAGTTATTTCCCCTTTTTTGACGGAACCGTCTTACTTTCACTTTCGAAATCTCTATCTCGCCCCCACATCAAGTCGTATACAGAAAAATTTAACCTGCATGTGTAGAGCATGTAAATAATATAATAAAATGTTTGGCACAGACATACCTTTCCTGCAGCATCTATTTTATTTATCTCTCTGTCATAATAATAACAATCAATGCCGTTGTCCTGAGAATTTACTCCTTGTTGCTAAGCTGTACCAGGACTGGTTTACCGTCTATATTATTCATAAGTTGACTGTGTCCTATAGAAGGAGATAATTTTCTGATTTTGTATTAATTATAACAAGTATTCATTAACTTTCATCGAAATATGTTTTCGCATTGATTGGGTCAGTGCGAGTCGCGACATATTTAGTATGTCGCGACAACCCTCAAACCAGCATAGAAAATTTAACGATTTATGATTTTTTCCGTTGGTCCACTAATGATGCCCTGTTATACGAATAACCGCATAAATGCTTTACGCAATGACATTTACTCATTGAGTCGAACACTGTTTCACACAACTGATTGGTTTTGCTATTTCCTGTAACAAATGTTATGCAATAATGGACAAAATTCAAAACCAACCCACACAATTCAAGGTTATTGAGTAAACTTTGGTTTCACACACAGGCAACACTCATTTCAGTATTACACATTGATTCAATGGGTCCAGAAAACATTGTACACAGGCTATCTATACAAATATAGCAAAGAAATTACCCAAAAGTTGTGCTGGATAAGCAAAATTGGAAGATTTTTGCCAAAAAATCCAGTTTCCGATAAGTAAAAAATAATTTTCTAGACACACTGGTGTAACTTACAGGGTCGGTAGTGAAGTATATAGAAAATCGTCCACCCCCTTTTTAAAGCTAGCTGCCCACTGTCTCGTGAGACCTTAAGG
The DNA here is from genome assembly GCA_029237695.1 of Conchocele bisecta. Taxonomy (NCBI): domain Eukaryota; kingdom Metazoa; phylum Mollusca; class Bivalvia; order Lucinida; family Thyasiridae; genus Conchocele; species Conchocele bisecta. The sequence goes on from CM055276.1 coordinate 79,050,870, forward strand.
GGAAATATTATTTCCCCGAAACGGCTTGTCTCGCTCTATATTGCTAATTTCATCAATTTCATCAATTTTACGTAAAACGCAAACAAAGAAAAATGTACAAAATGAAAGCTGATGTCGAAATGGGGCGCGGATATCGCCCACCCCCAAAATGGCGAAACGCGAAGTTTCATTTCGGTGTATCGGCAGCAAAATACCATTCTTACCTCCAGCCCTGCTGAACCCTGCATATTTGAGTGCAGTAAACTAAAACTGCTGGATGTTATCTTGGGACAAGTTCTTCTGTCAAACAATACTGGTTAGAGGTGAAATATGACACCTTGAAATATCAGACTTTTCCCTTAAGGCATCACAGGACGGTTGAAAATAGCCAAAATTTACTGCTTTTCTGAGGGCGGCGGGTGACTTATAAAAATCACCGTCTCTCACAATCAGTTAAGGAGGCTCTTGCGACAAGTATTGAAAAATACTCGCAAATGAAGTACAAATCGCGCGCCACAATAAAAATTCAGTAACCGCATCAGATGTGTTCAATTAATTTTTTGCAAAGTTACCCCACCCACCTATTTTTGGCCAAAAGTTTCAACACGACTGAATTTATCGGAATTGTTTTCATGAAAATATGAGGCACAGATACTTTGTTATGTCTTGTTCTATCACTTGTAACACCACACCATTTTTGTCGCGCCCGCTTGCGGAAAGCACGATATAGTCGGCACTTTGGCGTACGTACGTGTGTCCGGTTAAAGTTTTTGGTTAAGCTTTTTGGTTAAGTTTTTTGGTTAAACTTTTTCGTTATACAATGTACTATATCTCTGCAACTGCTTTGCCCATTACCTTGAAACTTCACATGGGTGTTTATCATCATCTATATCTTCATTATACCCCCCTCCCGTGCGGCCCCTGTGCCCAATGTCAAGGTCAAATTACTTTGAAGTTTTTGGTTAAGTTTTTTGGTTAAAGTTTTTTGTTGTACTATATCTCTGCAACTGCTTTGCCCATTACCTTGAAACTTCACATGGGTGTTTATCATCATCTATATTTTCATTCTACCTCCCTCCCGTGCGGCCCCTGTGCCCAATGTCAAGGTCAAATTACTTTGAAGATTTTGGTTAAGTTGTTTGGTTAAGTTTTTTATATATCTCTCTGCAACTGCTTTGCCCATTACCTTGAAACATTCACATGGGTGTTTATCATCATATATTTTCATTCTACCCCCCTCCCGTGTGGCCCCTGTGCCCAATGTCAAGGTCAAATTGCTTTGAAGTTTTTGGTTGAACTTTTTGGTTAAAGTTTTTGTCGCGCCCGCTTGCGGTAAGCGCGATATAGTCGGCACTTTGGTGTACGCACGTACGTGTGTCCGGTTAAAGTTTTTGGTTAAAGTTTTTTGTTATACTATATCTCTTTTTTTAGTGTCCATGCCTCGCCACAAGGCGCGACATGCAGGCCGCGGCCATCTAGTCTGAAAATGATTTCAAAGCGGGGTCATAACCAGCTCAAATTTTCGCTACAAATGCCCGAAAAATACCTTAAATTCTGACGCGAAACCGTACTGGCGAGACAGCATAGCAGGCGACATTTTCCAAGATGTCAAAATCAACTGGAGCTAACATTCAGTTTCGTAGAATTATGAAATACTCTAAAAAATACACCTAGTCAAGCCTCCCAAAGTCAAGAAATATTCATAAACCTATTTTTCTAGACACACTGGTGTAACTTACAGGGTCGGTAGTGAAGTATATAGAAAATCGTCCACCCCCTTTTTAAAGCTAGCTGCCCACTGTCCCGTGAGACCTTAGCAACGCACGAGTCGGCCATCTTGAATATTGACTTATGGTTGGAGTTTTCGGGGTATGTTCTGAAAGTGTCAATAAATTTGCTAATTCGTCCCGAGTTTTCGTTTGATGTTATATCATCTGCAGATGAATGAGAGGCACAGTGAAGGAAAACATGAAACTTTTCTATTGATTATGATGTTTTAAAACAATATTAAAGAGCAGATTAATGGCGGACGCAGAAAATCACGGTATGTTCGTGAACAAAATGACATAAATGGCAAAAATTACCAGTATTTAGTCCAAACACTGGATTTGGTGGCATTTTTAAGAACTTAATATAGGTAATGTCATGCTTATTTTAATCACCTGACGTAAAGCACATATCTCGGCTGCACACATGTCTATAAATTTAGGTCATTTTGTTCACGAACCTACTGTGAGTTTCGTGATTTTCTGCGTCTGCCATTAATCTGCTCTTTAATATTGTTAAAATCATAATCAATAGAAACGTTTCAAGTTTTCCTTCACATTTGCTGTTAGCGGTAGTAGAGCCATAGTGCTATGTCTACATGTGCATGTGCTCTATCTGTCTCTTTTATGCACTAGACATCGACACAAACGGACCTCCTTTGTGCCATGTGCATTGAGTGCCAGGTAAGTATGACTTCCCTGTGAGGTAAGCATTTATTGCTGTATACTTTTACAGCGATAAGCATTTATTGCTTGTGGCTGTGAACCACAGGCAACTGTCACAGACTGTCATGTATAATATCCCACCACTCGGGCTAATTACAACAAAATCAACATACATGTATATCACATTTTATGCGTCATTTGTGAACAGATCCTCTTCAGATTAAGGAACTTTGTAGAAAAATCACAAAATATGCGGTAAATCACAATTGTATGTAACTATTCTTAGAATGTGCTTATTCATTTGTTTTCTAGGGGCACGAATCAATGGGAAGGCACGAATCCATGAGAATTTGGGCTATACAAATTTTACTAATATCATATTCAATGTTACTCCCAATAAAATAAAATTTATCATCATCATTCATGCTAATACAAGTGGGGACTATGTATGTTAACAATATAACGTGTATATTAATGCAATTTTGCCCATTGAAATTCTTGAAAATCTTCTCCAAAGCTGTGGCGATTTCGAGATACCACTTTACAATAGTAACCTGTCATGACCTAACTGCACATATTCCGCTTTATAGGCAACAGGTTGTAGTGCAATGTAATGCAATGTAATTAGAGTTATGCACTCGGAACAAGTCATGACATCAATGATTGACTTCTCAAAATGGCTCCAGTGATTCAGACTGACAGAACCATGCTTTGCAATTCTTTTTCTATAATGATGTTTAGTTATAATGATGTTTATGACTGGACAAAAGTGTGAATAGCTGAAATACAACATTTTGAAGGTAGTTTAACAATTTTGATTAAAAACTTACATGCCCAAGGGCGATGTGGAACATTTTTCTCCATTTGACAGATAGGTGTCTTCTTCAAAAAAATGTCCGGGAAACTGACTGTGAAAATGTCTGTGATTAGTGACGTATGGGGTTTATGAACATTCCTGATGCAGATGTAATCCCGACAAACAGGGTTGGCAATTTCCCGGGAAATAAGAGTATTTCCCAGGATGGCGGGAAATACCGGGAAATACTGGGAAATACCGGGAAATATGAATCTTGGTAGTCTTTTTAATTCCAAAATGTCAAGATGAGTCTCTATATTCCCCTATATCTACTATGGTTTATATCTGTGTAGACTGATAAGCATACAGGTAAAACATTCTGCAATAAAAAAAGAAATAATAAGTTTATTTAGAGGAAAAAAACATAATTATTTTCTAGACACTTTTCTTCCCTATATAAAAGTCTATGTAGTATTTGCCAACTGTCTATTTTATTGTATATCAGAACACCCCTCATTACTATAGTAACCTGCCACTAATAAAATCTGTTTTTGGAATTTTGAGAAAATCCCTGTTGATAACAGGGATAATCCATGTACAGTGTAAGTGTAATTGTTTTACAACTTGACATGACCATATACAGACCACCTGGGTTCTTATTATACAGTATGACACAAAAGGTGTGAGAAAAGGCTGACAATTAACAGCCTGTTGTCATAGTCTGATGGTTTATTAAAGTATATTAAGGTCTCATCAATGTACATGCAAATAAGTAGACATTAGTAGGCTTTTGGCTAATTTTAACGATTTTAGGTACTGTATCTCATACGTACCATCGTGGCCCATAGTCTTGGCTCATAGTCTGCACGTTAAATAAATGTCATAATAATAATGCAAATAAGTAATACAAATGCAAAGCATAAAAGAACAGTACATTGTCAGTCATATAAGACTTGTAAGAGACTGTGTATGCACAACATGCATGCTAAGATCATTTATTCTCATTTCTTGATACCGAATATTAGTGTGGGAGAAGGTTGACGATTAACAGCCTGTTGTCTAACCATAGTCTGATCATGATGACGTTATCCTTGTGAATTGTATCTATCAGACACTCAGATGCTTCCTAAAAAATGAAGAAGTTATTTACAAAAAAATAATACAACCAAAATATAAATGTCATGGTTGCCAAATATTCCACATGATGAGTACCCCTAGTTGGGAATGAAACAGATCTATACATTGTAACGAACCCCTATATCTAATTATTAAGTTGTTGATTGTTTAATTAACTATTACTGAGCTTAAAACTTAATTTGAATAACTTTAATTATCAAATAATAACATCAAAATTCATATTTCCCGGTATTTCCCACTTTGGGGAGTATTTCCCGCCCCCGGTATTTCCCGGCCAACCCTGCCGACAAATGGTTACGCTACTGTATACTACGAGATTCAATGTCCCAAAAATGATGTAATCGATCGAGGACAAATTTCAATTTGGCGGGGGAGTATGTCATGGTACGGATCTAGTAACTCAGGAGAGAAGATATGTGTCTGTGCCCAGTTAGCTCAGTAGGTAGAGCAACCGCCTTATAAGCGGGAGGTGCCAGGTTCGAGTCCCGGGTCGGGTGCATATTATTCTCTTCCTGTTACATAGTTGATTCCAATTAATGAATTCTGGAAATGATTGTGAAAATGTACTCCAATGACGCCAGCATAATTAGAAACCTGAATTCAGTTCTGAGGATATAAATTATTTTTGCACTCAATTTACTAGTCGTGAAGCTTGTCAACATAATACTCCATAAACGTTGCTTGAAAAGAGTTGTTTAGCGAGACACACCCCAGCAATCATCAAATTTAAAAGGCAATCCGGCTACGTACAGGTCCAGATTTCAGGGCTTGGTCTGACGAAGAGCAGTTGCTCCTTCACTGTCATCTTGGTCTGACGAAGAGCAGTTGCTCCTTCACTGTCATCTTGGTCTGACGAAGAGCAGTTGCTCCTTCACTGTCATCTGTAGCTGATGATAAAAGTGAACAGAGTGGTTTTTTCAAAAAGTTAATTAATTTAACTAAAACTAGAATATGTGTCCATAGAACACGGATGTCCCCACCTGTTGCCTTGATAGTAAAATGGCATTGCTATTACGAAGCTAACCCTTGACATACATTGTGGGCAAATATTATTGAAATTGGCTAAGGAGTTATTGAAAACTTAATTGCATTTGCCTTACGGGCGCACATGGGTAAAAACATAATCCCCCCCCCCTAATAAATTGATGGGGGCATAATAAACTGGAGCAAGCAAGCAAAGGCTCACGACGCCTGGACTGAAAAACAAAAACTTTAATGCAAATTTTATGGACAGACAAACGGATGGATGGACGGAAATACAAAAACTATACCCTCGAAATATTTTGTATGCCGTGGATATAAAAATGAATGGAAACACCAAAATGTGCTAAAAAATAATATTTAATCCAAGGCGCAACTTTTAACCATAAATTCCCATTTCTGTTTAATACATGTAGTTGTTCCTTGGATAGTGTATTATTGTTTTAGCACATTTTGTCTTTTCATTATTTATTTGACAACGCCATGTGTCGTTCATACAGAGCCCCGCAGGGACGTAGAATTCTTTTTTTTTTATTAATTTATTTCCACGAAATAGCAATTTGTTCCCTCAATTTAACAATTTGTTCAGAACTTTCTTCAATTTAACAATTCATTCCCACAAAATAACAATTTGTTCCAGTGGAATTGTTATATCGTGGGAACAAATTGTTAAATTGAGGGAACACATTGTTATTATCGTGGGAACGAATTGTTAAATTGAGGGAACACATTGTTATTATCGTGGGAACGAATTAGTAAAAAAAGAAATCATCCATTTCCCCTGCGGGGCTCCGTGCGTTCACCTGTAGCTGCTGCTGCCGTTGTAGACTCATAATTCCAGCACAAAAATATTTACACAATTCCCTAACATTTGATTGGTCCGTAGCAAGTCTCTGTCCAGAATTTATATCCCAGTAAACTCCATGCCGAACTACTTTCCATAACCGTCAGGCGCAGTTAAAATAATTCTTAAGGAAACGGAAAATAAACACATTTTCTTGATGAATTTATTTCAAATGCTGGAATTATAAGGAATGAATGGCCTTTTTGTGGAATTTATCGGGGTATAAACTTGGAAGTTTATACCCCGATAAATTCCACAAAAAGGCCATTCATTCCTATAATAACTTGTCGCTGGATTGCCAAGCTGTTGGTCATCGTAACCTCTGGACGACCTTTGTTTCTTTTCAGATTTTTTCTTTTCCATGAAGAAATTCTTTATCCGAGACATCCTAGAAAAGGAAGAAAGTTAAAATGTTGTAAAAGGTACGTGTACATTTGTACACCACTGCCTGTGCTAATCTTGCCAGGCTGAGCCTGAGCTGTCCTACAGCTCAGGCACCGCAAATCAAACTGCTTGATTGCAAGTTGATATTGCCAATAGATGTTCAGAAACGTTGGTATCTGGGCAAGATTAACGCAGGCGGCAGTGAATATATGGTGTATAATATTTATGGTATATATATTCTTGACTAGGGTACTTCGGTAAATGGTATAGTAGATGGCCGCGGCCTGCATGTTGCGCCCGCCGAGGATTTGATAGTACATTGTATACTGAAAAACTTTAACCAAAAACATTAACCCGAGTACGGAAAACAATGTGCCGACTCGACTATATCGCGTTGTCCGCAATCGGGTGCGACAAAAATAGTGTCCGCTAATTCTGCGCACCTAAGGCTTTTAACACAAATTTAAATGTCATACCAATACCATGCCCATATTCAGTTCAAATTCCCTGAACATTCAAGGAAGTTCAAAGAAGTCTGTACAGGTTAAATGTCACAATGTTCAGACATCAGTAAATTATGTAAATTGGGTGATGTCACCACTTAGTGTTTGCAGATTCATATTTTTCTGATAATTCTGCGCATCTCGTGTAAACAACAAGACAACGAAGCGCACCTGGTGGTACTTTAGTTTATCGAAAATCAAGAATCTGTGTGAAAGGAATTCGAAACTAGATTTGTCAGTAAGCAAGGCCTACGGAATACCCCCCCGCGTGGGCCCAGGTGCTCCTAAATATGTAGATTGTTTTCAAGGCTGTGGGCCTGACATACGGTATGTACGGAAGCCCATTAGGGCCACTTCACTTTTTTTTTATCTTTTCTTGAATTTTCTTGAATTTCTTTTTTGAATTTTTCGAGATATTTTCTTGAATTTTCGAGATCTTTTCTTGAATTTTCAAGATGTTTTCTTGAATTTTCAAGAAAGGTCTTGAACATTCAAGATTTCAAGATCTTTTCTTGAATTTTCAAGAAAAGAATTTGAAAATTAGATCTTGAAAATTCAAGAAAAGAACTTGAAAATTCAAGAAAACATCTTGAATAAATGGAAATTAAAAAAAAGGTGAAATGGCCCTAATGGGCTTCCGTACATGTGAAAGGTAGTGGTCATAGATTTGATTGTTATCAGCTGCCACAGTGTTAATGTGTATACTTGTGGTTTATAGTGAAACGCAACAATTACATGTGTGACCTTCACCTTGGGATCAGCGGGGGTTGGACGGTCGTGGATTTGGCACATTGTGATAGTAGACCATTAGAGGAATGCATGCATGAAATATTAAAAATTTCGATGAAGGAAATAGAAGTTCTAACATATTTCTCTGATGTTGTTTAGTGATGACAGACGGACAACCTGCCTGCAGTATACCCCTAAAACTTGTTGCGGGGTATAATCAATGTAAAGTGTCAACGTCATGGGTGTACGTGTTAATGTTTTATACAAACGTAATGGAGGAGCAACAGAAAATCGTTGGAACGAAAATCATGACGTCACACAAAAAGACAGAGAAACGTTACCACATTTTGTACTAAAGTCGGGATGACACCGGGTGACTGACACGTAAAAGTTCATTGTTAGATCCGGAGAGAAGAATAGACCCTGTAAATCGTTAGTATATAAATGCCGTAGTGATGGGACTGTCACTCTGTTGAGATTTCATAATCCATCATCTGTTGGGATCATGTAACCGATAATTGGTTTATACCGAAATTGGTTCCCGATTTTTATACGACCGTTTTTAAAAAATGGTAGTATTATGTTTTACCGCACGGCGGGCGGGCGGCTGAAGAAAAATCGCATAGTTCGTGTACACAACTCCTCCGAAACCGTTCAGTCGATCGATCTGAAACTATGCACACGTCTTCTACACATATTGAAGATGTGCACCTTGGTGTTTCTATGGCGAAAAAATATTTTTAACAAAAATATCACCTTTTTAACTTAGCCATTTTTACTACATTTTGCTATACAATTCTATATACGGTACAGAGTTTGTGTACACAACTCCTCCGAAACCGTTCAGTAGATCATTCTGAAACTATACACACGTCTTCTACACATATTGAAGATGTGCACCTTAGTTTTTTGTTTTTTATGTCGAAAAAATATTTTTTCACAAAAATATCACCTTTTAACTTAGCCATTTTTTCTACATTTTTCTATACCATTCTATATACGGTACAGAGTTTGTGTACACAACTCCTCCGAAACCTTTCAGTTGATCGTTCTGAAACTATACACACGTCTTCTACACATATTGAAGATGTGCACCTTGTGTTTTTATGCCGAAAACATATTTTTTAACAAAAATATCACCTTTTTAACTTAGCCATTTTTTCTGCATTATTGTATCCAATTCCCTATCATTTCTACTTTACACTCTACTTTTCTATCTCTGCCTAACTTAGTATACATGTTTAGCACAACGATATGAAGAAATAATGCTATAGTCTTTCAAATTCTCATTAATGTTTCTTGCCTTGGTGACAGCTTCACATTTCTACATCTTTGCTGTCTGGCCCATATTTGACGGGCGTATTTTGTGACTTGCGGCACTCTTGTTAAATTTATATCAGAGCTCCAGATAAGGTGCATATTGGCGTATTTTACACACTTATTTTAGCAGAATACGCTTGATTATCAAATGTGGGAGTACAAAATACTCACATGCATTGATTTTCGAATTGAGCGGTGAAAATACTGCAATAAAGTTGAAAATTTACTTTAAATTAATTTTATTTTTTTATCATTTTTTCCCTACATGTATTTAACCCTTTCCCTGTTTTGCGATATTTCGACTCTTCCAAATCGAAAACATCTGAATAAAAGAACCAAATGCTGGGTCAAATAATGGTTAAATTATCTGATAGAGTAGAAAACATTGTGGGAAAAGGAGAAATTGCTTGTTACAAGCAATTTCTCCTTTTCCCACAATGTTTTCAAAAGACATCTTCTGCAGAGGGGTGAAAAGTCGTCTATCAGGGAAAGGGTTAAAGAGGAAGAAAATCAATACTACATTTGTAAAAGTAAAATATGCATTGAATTTGAAATATGGGGGTATAATACACTTTAGATACAATAAATGTCTGTTATATAATAAAAGAGGTCACTATCACCCTGATGATGAAAACGGCATGGGGAAAGACCATATTTCTGGGTCTAGTGTCGACAATAATGGTGAAACAGAGTCGGCAACAAAAGAAAAGGTTAAAAAGAAGGCAGTCAAAGAAAAGGCCAAAGTACAAACATATATATCTAAGGCTGAAAACATCATCTGAGCCAACTTCGCAGCGAGCCGCCTTACTTCCTGAAAATGAAATTAAACATATTGAAAACGTTTCACAGGAAACAGTCTTTGAGCAGACTTCGGAGCGGCTCCTCTCAGTTCCAGAAACTATATCTAAACTAACAGTTTATGAGAAAACTTTGCGGAAATCCGCCTCATTTCCTGAACGTGAAATAAAAAAACATACAGAAAGAGCTTCACCGGAAACAGTCATGCCACTGTCTAAAACTAATAAAACATACAGAAAAACATCCTCCTGAATTGAATAGACAGGATTATAATAGACTTAAATGATATGATGAAACTGTTCCTGGAAAGCTTAATGATATTGTATCAAAAGAAATGAGCATGTATCAAACAAGTGAAGACGACTCGGGAGCTTATTTCAGTGGAAATAAGGGTACGTTTGAAGAACACGATTACACATTGGTTCCGGTACTTTCTGAAGGAAATGCACTACATCGTAAATTGCCAATGGAGGAGGAGATGCACAGATATAAGCCAACTTCCAAGTCATTGCTCAAGGCAAACTAAAGCCACTCTCTGAGGCTAGTGACATGCCAGTAGGTATATACAGAGCTCCAGATAAGTTTTGTATCTAAATTTGTATTATACCCTCATATTTGAAATTCAATGCGTATTTTACTTTTACAAATCTATTATTGATTTTCTTCATTATTAAATAGGGAACAAATGATAAGAAAAAATAAACAGCAGACGACAAAAATGAATTCAGCATTGTAAAGGTTAAGACCGCTTGTGGGTCTGAAGAAAAGTTGTCTTATTAGTGAGTCGGTGTGAAAACTTGTGGCTATGCGCTACATATTAAATTGCCAAGGGAGGAGGAGATGCACAGATATAAGTCAACTTCCAAGTCATTTCTCAAGTCAAAAGAAAAACTAAAGCCACCCTCTGAGGCTAGTGACATGCCAGAAAGTATATACAGAGCTCCAGATACGTTTTGTTTCTAAAGAGTATTATACCCCCATATTTGAAATTCAATTCGTATTTTACTTTTACAAATGTATAATTGATTTTCTTCATTACTAAATATAGTCCGGGCGTCAAAGAGGGTATTATTGGATGACCGTGCATTAGCGTCCGCACGAAGTTTTATTGCATTTTCGTGATTACCAACCAATACTATTTAATATTCCGTCGGGTGCCACTCTGGCACCCTTGAGCATTTTGAATAATTTGCATAAATCCAACATGGCCACCGAATTTCCGTATATTTCATATAAGTGCTATTTTTCTGACCTCTAGGTCGCTATGTTTCGTTTTTTTACCCGTTGACTAGATTGAGAAAGTGTTCGAGTTAAATTAACATTGTAACATTTATGTAATTCAAGATGGCCGCCGAAATAAATATTATCAAGAAACAAAATTTAACAATCTCCTATCCTTGACAACCATCGACCATTTTGAGTGTTTTTTAATAATATAATATATTCACTGGTGCCAGGCACCATAGCAATGTTTGAGAAACTTGTATGAGGTTAAATATGGTAGGTATTTGCCTCCGTTGGATAAATCCAAGATGGCCGCCTACCTTAATTCCCTATATTCTCTATATTTACGGACATTTGCTGTTTCCTCCGAAAAAGAAACTCCGATATCGGAAGCGGCACTCCACCGCTTTGTTATTTTCACTTAGTGCGACAACGCGCCATTTGTTTTAGCTGAAGTTTGCTACGCGTTACCCGATTTCCAGTTTACAAGACATATGTATGCTGCATATCCATCCGGCCACCTACATGATGGAAGAGGGTAACAAGAAGGGTAATAAATGCTTAATGTACAGACACTAGTGTTTTTTCGCCACGTTGTTGTGACCTGTTTGAGCTGCACTAATTGCCTATTTGTTGCTGATTTCAACGTTTGTTTTACAACCAATAACATTCAATGTTCTACCTCCCAACAACAAATCTCCTGAAAAAAACATAAAAATCAATATATAGGCCCACCTCCCCTCGCAAAATCGTTCGGAGGGTGGTCAGTCAATATAAGTAACCAATAACTTAAAATACACCAACCAACGGCATCAGTGCGTACAAAGCCAAACATACCTTACCCGAATGTGCGGCGACATCCGGCGATCCAATTGGGGTACCTTTACGTCATCACTAATTATTTCAATTTAAAATATACAGTGTGCTCAAAAGGTTGCAACGTGTTCTGAACACATGTATATTTACCTTTCAGATTGATGTTCCATTATGGATGACTGTGCTGGGAAACCGTTTATTACCGCAGGCCCGGATCGGGTACGAAGCATAATCGAGGCGAGCAAAGCCCGACAAGACGGCAAACACGAAGCGTTTGAAAGAAGATGAAATGCAGGCGAACTGAAGAACTGTGTTTCGTCGTACACTGTGTTTCGTGTTTCACATTCGCACATAGACAGATATTTGAACGTTTCAGTGCTGATTCTAGTAATTATAAAACACGCCGTCAAGCCAAGCGATTGCGCAGCTTCGAAACAAAACATTTTGACTTTAAACTACACTGTTTATTTTGTGGCGGAAACTGTTTAATGGACTATGACAGAAAGAATCCTACTTCGATGGAGACGGACTGTGTTGTGTAACGAACGACTGACCGTGGTGAACAACAAACATTCAAGACGCGATTCTCGATAAATGCGAATCCGCCAAGATGAACACGGGCTTCAGGTTAAGGCACGCGTATCGGTGCAATTAGTGATTTGCATGCTGCAGACGCGAGATATCATGACGATTGTAGAACATATTTCATGTCAGGCCCGATCTGTCTCAACCGCAGCGCAATCTGCGGAGCATATTAATGTAAGTTGAACCCGCAATAATGTCTACAATTACGTCTCTGAAACCGTGACATGTTACACATCTGGGATTCAGTAGAAGTGCATTAGTTATACAAAGAGCATGGTGGCGAGCTCTGTTCTCGTCGAACATTATTGTCCAAGTTATCCGATATACTTGGTTCCGATCGGAAAAATACCTGTAGCTGAAGATGTTCCGGTTGAAGAACGATACTAGGCCCTACAATCCCCGGCCCTAAGAATCCCGCGATGCCAACCAGTGAAGCAAAGCGCAGCGTATTACCTATCCGCATTATGGCCCACCAGTCCGGATACAGCTTGCAAGAGCTCGCGATTTGGATCTCTCGTTCCTGAAGGCAATCACATGCTCATCTGACCAGAATGTACCAGAGTTCGCTGGATTTCAATACGAAGCTCTGCAGAAGAAAGTGGACAGGCTGTTCAACCAGCAACGAAGGCCATATATACAACCACTAATCGATATTGGATCCTGCCGACCACGACACAATGCTGACATTCTATGGTGGAGGGACAGCGCCTGACAAAGGATTGTGGGCTATCAATCACGGTTTTTTTTTTTTTTTTTTTAGTTTTCACCAACGATCAGCAACTTTACAGAGTTGCAGTTCATGTGCATGGGTGTATCCGCAGAAGTTCTCGCAGTTCATACCACGGTTGGGCGGGATGCACACATTGATGAGTTTTGTGGGATGCGTTGGACACCTGATGGCGGACAGTGGTCTCGAAGATGTAATGAAGTCTGTTTTTGGGGGTGTCGCTCATATGCTCAGCAGACGCATATGCTCAGATATGCGCTACGTACATGGACTACATGGTATCATTGGAATTACGTTACAGCCGTCAACACTGAAGAAATGGGCATACAGCATGCATACCTGCAGTCGATTGATCCAGGATCTGACAGATGTGTCAGATGGATACGCCGATACAGAGGTCGACAGATATATGTGATGTTAACATCATATATTTACGAGTCATGGGCTTCCAACATTCTCGTGAAATCAATGTACACGACATACTAAAGTATGAACTTGCGCCAGTCCCAACATCAATGTTCGATGAAAAAGGGGATATGCGTGTCTCGAAATCGGCCCGTTAAAAGAACATACAAGTGGAAGTCTCCTGCAGACTCGGTATCCAACCGGATGTTACTGTCGTTGATATGTCCGCAATTTTCTGGATACTGCATTGGCCCAATAGGGGAACTGAACGTGATTTGTCGATACTTCACAGGTTACATCTTGGCGAAGAACTAAGACATCTGATATATGTGGTGTTTGACAGGTACCATGACTTTCAGCATCAAGAGTGGGACACGGTTTGCTAGAGCTGGAAAGCTGCAAGCAGACGTCATAGGCTATCCATGAACACTCCACTGCCGCCGCAGATGTGGTCTTAACTGTGACGGAAAATAAAGTGCAACTTATTGACCTGATATGCCAACAGTTGACAGAGGTCTGGACGAGAAGTAAGAGCAGACACAGACTTGTCATTACATGTTCCGATCCTGCACCAGTAGAAATACACCACGGAATTCAACTGCCACGCAGGGACCTTCTCAACACACAAGAAGAGGCCGACGTCATTATGATACAGGACGTGCATTGGTTGATATCCGCGCTACATTAGAAAAACACAAATACATCCTTGGATCCATCCCAGTGTGGATGGACACGTGATGAAGTATCGAAATCACTTATTCCCATTATGCTGCCACCAAATGTCCCTCTCGCCCCTCCTGAGGTCCTGGAAATGATTCGATGTGGATGACCATGTTATACTGCGCTATGCCGCTGTACAGCTGCCAAATTATCGTGCACCATGTTCTGCACATGCCGGGGAGAAACTGTTTGCCAAAACGATCGTACAAAAACAGCTGCTGCCTATGCTGAAGATGACGATTCTGATCATGATACTGAGTGAGATCAGAAGCGCTACATACATACATACCTAAATTCAGTTGGTTTGGCATATATCATTGAAAATACCTCGTTTTGCAATGCTGACTAGTAACCATGATGTTCCAAACTGTATGCGTGTTATGACTACGTGCATATGTACATTGCCATATTTTATCATGCAACCACGTGCACAGTGCCAGTGTATAGACATGTTGAAGTATCGTGCAAGTATGTGCTAAATTGTGACTACTGCATATTTGGCACATTTCGCATGCATCCTGTACGTATCTAACTGAGAAATGTATCCAACAACAGTAAATCCTTTGGTATAAAAGTAAGGATTTGCAATTCACTATGATATGATGGTTTACGTCTCAGATGTGTTAGCGGTAGCAATATGAGAAACAGATTAGCAAATTTTTTCTTCCATCTTGGATTTATGTAAGTGCGGCAATAAACATGTGTACTGCATACATTGTTTCACACGTTGGTGTGTGCCACACACCCCGTGAAGTAAAACGCATACAATTATATAATTGTTATGTCAATGATAGGCGACATATTTTTATTTTTTTTGTTAAGAATTAATGATTGATTTTTTGCGGCCATCTTGACAATATATAGCTGAGATAAAGTTGAAAAGAGTCGAAAATGTTCTAAGCAAATCCACAGGTCCGAAAACCTGATTATACCCATGTATTAACTCCGACAAATAGCACTTGGAGCAATTGAATAAAAATAAATATTAAACTGTAAGCCATCTTGGATGTATGCAGATTATTAAAAATGCTCAAGGGTGCTGGAGTGGCACCCGGCGGAATATTTAATAGTATTGGTTGGTAATCACGAAAATGCAATAAAACTTTGTGCGAACCCTAATGCATGCTTTTCTTACTGACGCCCGGACTAATAGGGAACAAATAAACACATTTAAAAATTCACTTATTTCAGCTGTAAAAAGCAAACAGTTGCAGCTCAACTAAGTAAATTTTCAACTTTATTACAGTATTTTCAGTACTCAATTTGAAAATCAATGCATATTTTTCCATTCCAGTGAGTAATTTGTTCTCCTACTTTAGATAATCAATGTGTATTCTGCTAAAAAGTAAGTTTTTGTTTGTTGGGGTTTAACGGCCTATCAACAGCTAAGGTCATTTAAGGCAGGTGCTAAAATAAGTGTGTAAAATACGCCTTATCAAGAGCTCTGTATTTGGACAACCATTTATTTGGGGAAACATATAAAAGTACATGGTTTCCAAACAACAGTGAGTGTGCCATTATTTAGGGTTAGTATGGCAGTCGTGGTCTAATCACAATAACAATGTATTTGCCGAGCACATCCCGTTTCCGTGCCGCGCCAGATATTTTTTCCCATTCACGGCACTAACCTACTATTCTATTTATCCCGTCAACACCTACAAATGGCTGTAAAATGCAAAAATTGTATTGACTGGATATCAAAAATGTTTCACGGCACCGTGTTTCACGGCACATGCGCACTGTGTTGACGGGATAAACAATGTAATTTGTTTTTGGAAACTCCTATTTAATAGGGGTTTCCCAAAGTAAATTTTGTCCAAATATTTAGTGTTAATACGATAAGTGTTTGCGACTGGTGATTTGTTTTGCGTACACCTCGTGTTTGAACACCCAAGGTCAAGGTCACTGAGGACTTATGTTCATATTACATGTATGATCAAGGCTGCAACGAGGGGTTTTTAAGGTCAAGGTCAAATGACTCAGAAGTTTACGTTAAAGTTTTTGTCAAAATTTGCGTTAATGTTTTCACATAGCTACTATCTGTGTAACCATAATTCAGATTTGCTGGAAACTTTGTAGGGATGGATTGTGGCTGAGGGGTTAGAACGCCTGACTTCAAATCCGGAGGTTGTGTGTTCAAACCTCGCCTAGGGCATCAAAAATACTTTCATAGTAATATTTCCATCCCACTGGTCTGTCGGAAGAGACTTTAAACTGTGGTCCTGTCTCTATATGACCTTAGCTGTTGGTGTGACGTTAAACCCTTTCACTTTTTTTAACTTTGTATGCTTATTGGGCATCATCCATATATTCATTCTCTGTCCCACTCATGCGGCCCCTGTGCCCCAAGGTCAATGCCAAATGACTTAGAAGTTTGGGTTATTATAAAATCTCCACAACACTTTCTCCGATTTACTTCCAACATCCAATACTTCTTATTCATCATCCATATTTTCTTTATATAGCTTGCCCATGTGGTCCACATGCCCAAGGTTAAGGTCAAATTACTTTTTTACATACCTTATATAAGATCACAACATTTACTCCGATTTACTCCAAATTATCATCCATATTTTCATTCTGTAGCCCACCCATGCAGCCCACATGCCCAAGACCAAGATCAAATTTGCGTTAAAGCTTTTACATACCTTATATCTCCACAACCCTTAACCCTTTCCCTGATAGAGACGACTTTTGACGCCTCTGCAGAAGATGTCTTTTGAAAACATTGTGGGAAATGTTTTCTACTCTATCAGATAATTTAACCATCATTTGACCCAGCATTTGATTCTTTTATTCAGATGTTTTCGATTTAGATGAGTCGAAATATCGCAAAACAGGGAAAGGGTTAATTCAATCTTCAAATAAATACACTCCATGACCAGCAAAATGCCTTGGCGGGCTCAACATGCGGGCCGCGGCCATCTGGTAATGAACTAATGCACAAGTGATTTGGTTTCCGCTAAACAAGCGAGTGAGTGTAGCAAAACTTTTATTTAGCTGAAGCATCCAATCACGAGCACATTACTTCATGATGATCGCCTCACCTGATTAAAACACATTTTTATACCCCCGGCATACGAAGTATGTCAAGCGGTATATAGTTTTCATAATTCCGTTTGTCCGGTCCAGTAATTCCTGCCATTTAAAGCTTTTGGGTACCCATTATCCTAAAGTAAGTCGGATTGACCTCATTACATTGATTTTCCTTTTGGTCATCATCCATATTTTCATTCCATAACCACACGCATGGCGGCCTTAATGTTCAAGGTCAAGTTACTTAGAAATTTTGGCGTTCAAAGTTTTCTGGTTACCCATTATTCTTGCAACGGTTTAAGTCCGGATTGGACTTCAATCTCCATATAAATTTCCTTATTCCATCATCCATGTTTTTCATTCCGTACCACACCATAGCGGCTTTTCATGTTTCCCCCCCATGGTCATGGACTGCCATTTGCTTAGTAAAGAATTTGCGTTAAAGTTTTCTGGTACCCATTATCTCTGCAACGGTAATCGGATGACTTCAATCTCCATATATTTCCATCATCATCCATCCATCATCCACCACACCCATACGCTTCATGTCAGTCTACTGACTGACAAATTTGCATAAGTAAGCCTTTGCGTTAAATCTGGTCCCTTATCTCTGCAACGGTAAATCGGATTGGACTTCAAACTCCATATATTTCCTTAAACTCACCTTTGTCGTTTCATACTGCACCCATTTTTATTTGCCTCGGTTCCAGCTCGAGGTCATTAATTAGAAATGCGTCATGTATTTGTCGGTCCATTTGGCAGCCCCTGCTACGGAGCCCCTGCCACTTCTCTAGTCTTTCATTTTACACGTTATTTTCTCAAATCAAAGAATCATGTGTAAAAAAATATGGGTGGTAATGATGCAACCAACCAGCCAACCAATCAATTAGTCTATCACCCAATCAAACAACCAGCCAAACCATTCAATCAACCAACCACTCAACTGACCAACCAACCAACCAAACCAATCAACTAACCCAACATACCAACCTATCAACCAACCACTTAACTGACCGACCAACCGACCAAATCAATCAACTAACCCAACATATCAACCAAGTCAATCAACTAACCAATCAAACGACCGGCCGACCCACCAACCAATCAGTCAACCAACCAATTTTACTACAAACCCACCATACAATCAACCAATCAATCGATCAGGAGGATGAACCATCTGACAGACCACACATTGAACAAGTTCTGCAAGATCTTCCTCGGGCGATGCGAAGCTCGGACGAGAATGTATTAATATTGCTGCTCAATCAGGTGACAATTCCAACTTCAAATGATTTACACGATTCTGAGCATTTTCATTGGTCGCAAACGGCCACAACCGGGCATATGGCTAGAGTTTATATGTGAATAAACCCCATCGAAATTTAAAATGCGAAAAACATGAAACGCAACTTCTGGGACATCATCGGCATTTGAATCGCCCCCACTAATTCTTTATCCGGTAACGAGCTTCGTATTGGCCGAATATATACTGATTGATAACATATTGCTGTATCAGGCATTCACCTGATACCAATATCCGGGTTACAACGAATTGAAAACTGACGTTTCATTGGTCGAACGGCGTCACATGACGTTACCGAATAACATTGGTGGAGTGACCTCACGGAAACAAGTCCACGTTGTTTTCAACGAAAACAATGTCATAATTGCTCATTCTGTAGCCAAAAACGTTACCTGATAAATAGAATAATCATGCTAGTGTCTTTTTATATCAAGTTTATCAGGCTCCGCTTGGAATTCATACGCCTCGGAATTCATACGCGTTTCTTAGCCTCTAAGCCTCTTTCCTTAACTTGATCTGAAACTTTACACCGATATTCAATACCAAATATGAGTGGACTGGCAAGTTGCTATTTTGCCATAGTGTAAAAGTTTTTAGCAGACCGCTCGTATACCTTTAACTCTTAGAGGATTTAACTTTAACATGTACATGTACTACCTAATTTGCGCATCCGTTTTACGTTTTTTATCGCACCCTGGTGCTTATATTAGGATCAATACGGTATGCACGTTTCTGCACTCTGTTTTAGAACTGCTGAAGAAAATGGCGGACACAAACGAGCTTAGTTGGACAAATGACTATAACAGTGAACTGAAAAGTAAGTCTGAAATTTAAGAATGAGCCTTCTTTTTATTTCGTGAAATTTGTTCAAATATTGATTTTATTACGAAAAATTGATTTCTCTATGGGAATTTGACATGGGGGGAAAAGGAGGTGGAGTAGCTGACGGAGCAGTCAAAAAACAAATAAATTTGGAAATTGCTTCCGAAACTTGGCTAGATAGCTTGAAAATGATTTAACTAAGAAATCAAAAGTTAAATTTTGAAAATCGGTCCACTACTTCTGAAATTATAAAAATAAATTGTAGTAAAATCAATATTGGACCAAATTTCATGAAATAAAAAGAAGGCTCATACTTAACAATAATTTTTTTGAATTGTTTATATAGCCGTACAATTTGCGCAGCTGTCGTGAAACAGACTAGTTTGACAAATGAGGAGATCACATATTTAAGACATAAGCCTGGAATTTGTGGATACATTAAAGTTCTGCTATTAATCCTTAGAGCGCGTGAAACGAAGTGTCGTCTGCTGTTGTTTAATATTTTGTCTTTATTCACAATAAAACATGGTTTGGCAGCACTTTAGAATCATATCCATTGGAAATGATTCTCAAGCATCAAAACGTGTTTTTAAAAAGAAAAATGGAATATAAAAAATAAACCGCAGACGACAAAAATGAATTCAGTATTGTAAGGGTTAAGACCGCTTGTGGGTCTGAAGAAAAGTTGTCTTATTAGTGAGTCGGTGTTATTACCGGTAGCCTATTTCACCAACATTGCAAAGTATACTTATCTAGCAAAGTATACTTTGAGGGAGAAATTTTCAATTTAAGGATAAATTTATTAATTTTTATTATACTGAATTTATTACATTATCACAGCCATTTTGTCTGTGTTAATGTAATAAATTCAGTATAATAATTCTGCATACTTTTAATTAAGCATCAAATATATGCAGTAGCTAGTTCTATATGAAATAATGCATTTCGGGAAAATTAAATGATTTCGCCCTCAAAGTATACTTTGCTAGATAAGTATACTTTGCAATTTTGATGAAATCGGCTACGGAACTGAGTGGAGACCAAATCCGTAAGTGTGCATGCTGGGAAACTTGTGGTACATAGTAAATTGCCAAGGGAGGAAGAGAGCACAGATATACGCCAACTTCCAAGTCATTTCTCCAGTCGAAAGAAAAACTAAAACCACTCTCTGAAGCTAGTGACATGCCAGAAAATATATCAGAGCTCCAGATAAGTTTTGTATCAAAAGAGTATTATATATTATACCCCCATATTTGAAATTCGATGCGTATTTTACTTTTACAAATGTATTATTGATTTTCTTCATTACTAAATAGGGAACAAATGATAAGAAATTAAACAAATTTAAAAATTCACTTATTTGAGCTGCAAAAAGCAGTGTTTTGCAGCTCAACTACGGTAAGTAAATTTTCAGCTGAATTACAGTATTTTCACTACTCAATTTGAAAATCAATGCGTATTTTCGCATTGCAGTGAGTGTTTTGTTCTCCCACTTTGGATAATGAATGCGTATTCTGCTAAAATAAGTGTGTAAAATACGTCAATACGCACCTTATCTAGAGCTCTGAGTATATATACTGTATTTCCCTTAAGTATTTGGACAACCATTTATTTGGGGAAACATATAAAAGTGTATGGTTTCCAAACAACAGCGAGCGTGCCATTATTTGGGGTTAGTATGGCAGTAGAGGTCTAATCACCATAACGATGTATTTGGATATAATTGTATCCCCCGGACTACCGTCGGGGGATACTATGGATTTGACAGCGCGCCGCGTCCGCGTCCGCGGTCCGCGTCCGCGGTCCGCGTCCACCGTAGACACTTCTTGTCCGGAGCATAACTCGAACACCCTTTGGAATATTTTCATGAAACTTCACACATGCATAGACCACGACCCGAAGGTGTGTCGCGCACAAGAATGACAACTCTTGCATAGCTAATTTTTGAGTTATCTCCCTTTTTTGTTTCGCGCACTGATTTCGTGTCCGGAGCATAACTCCACCACCCTTTCGAATATTTTCATGAAACTTCACACATGCATAGACCACGACCCGAAGGTGTGTCGCGCACAAGAATGACAACTCTTGCATAGCTAATTTTTTAGTTATCTCCCTTTTTTGTTTCGCGCACTGATTGACCATAACTCGACCACCCTTTGGAATATTTTTATGAAACTTAACACATTCAATTAGACCACGAACCGAAGGTGTGTCGTGCACAAGAATGACAACTCTTGCATAGCTAATTTTTTAGTTATCTCCCTTTTTTGTTTTCGCTCACTGATTTCCTGTCCGAAGCATAACTCGACCACCTTTGGAATATTTTCATGAAACTTCACACATGCATAGACCACGACCCGGAGGTGTGTCGCGCACAAGAATGACAACTCTTGCGTAGCTAATTTTTCAGTTATCTCCCTTTTTTGTTTTGCGCACTCTACAAACTGGACAATAATGCATGAAGACCTGTTTTCTCGTCTGCTCTGTATACCTTTTCTCATGTGCTCTGTACACCTTACCTGTAGAGAGAACAATAGAAACTGGGAGAACCATGTGCTAAGCATGGGCTAGCATGTGCAGATGTCCACTGCTTGACCACTGCTTGACCACTGCTGACCAGTAATAATTTATACAGGTAAATCACTACATTGGGTACTGTGTTGAAAATATTGTGGCATTATGTGGACCTCTGCAGATATATGTAGATAAATATAGGACTATTAAAAAAAAATCTGGTCTCCAATAGCAAGCATTATTATTTTTAAACTTTTTTTTGTCATTTTTTTTTTTTTTTTTTTTCATTATTTTTTTTCATTTTTTTTTTCAAATTATTTTTCAATTTGACTGGAAAAAAAATCTGGGCTCCAGTAGCAAGCATTATTATTTTTAAACTTTTTTTTTCCATTTTTTTTTTTTCATTTTTTTTTTCAAATTATACAGACTATTCACCTGTACATGTGCTAGCATGTGCAACTGACCACTGACCACTTACAGGTAATTTATACAGGTAAATGATTATATTACATTTCCGTAAACTGTGTTGAAAATATTGTGGCATTATGTGGACCTGTGCAGATATATGTAGATAAATATAGGACTATTAAAAAAAATTCTGGGCTCCAGTAGCAAGCATTATTATTTTTAATTTTTAAACTTTTTTTCCATTTTTTTTTTTTCAAATTCTTTTTCAATTTTTGTCTAGTAGCATAAGGTCGTAAGTGCTATATACAGACTATTATCATATAATAAAACAATTATTGACTAGTGAGCCATAGAATATAATCTGATATTCTATGGTTCACTAGTCAATAATTGTATAATATGTTCGGGCCAGTGAAAATTGCTTTCGGGCCCAGGCTCGAGGTCAAGGTGGGACAAGGTGAGGCATCTGATTCCGCGGAATTCTTGTTTACTTATCTCCCTTTGTTGTTTCGTGCTCTGATTTTGTATCCAAAAGCATAACTCGAACACGCATATACGCATTGCTCTAATGGTCCTCTACCGCCCTGTGCCAAATCCACGTTCGTTCTGCCCCCGTCAAGCCCAGGGTCAAGGTCACATACTTAGTGCTTCAAAAACATTAACGCTTGGGTAAATATCTTATACTTTCTGTTTTCTTTCATGGATCATGGATCATCTTCATA